>CABPSV020000029.1:0-43194 GCA_902459845.2 Hepatocystis sp. ex Piliocolobus tephrosceles
GTGTTACCCTCGTTTGATGTGTTACCCTCGTTTGATGTGTTACCCTCGTTCGATAAACCATCCCCGTTCGATAAACCATCCCCATTTGATAGGTCATCCCCATTTGATAGGTCATCCCCATTTGATAGGTCATCCCCATTCAATGGATCATCCCCTTTTGACGCATTAGCATCCTTTTTCACATGTACTACTTCCTGTTCATCCTTTTTTTTTTTTTTTTCATTTCCTTTTTCCTGTATATTCCACTCTTTACCTAATGTATAACTTTTATTTAAGTCATACATCACCTTATTTTCTTTTTTTTTATTTTCTTTTAAAAAATCTTTGTCTTGTGTAATAAATTTACTTTTACTTTGTTTATTATATTCATCAAATTTCGATAAATAAGTATTAACATTTTTTTCTAATTTATAATCATTTATTTTTTTTTTTAAATCTAATTTATATTCATTATAAAAATGTTCATGTAAATGATTCTTTTTTTCTTTTATATTTCTTTCTTTATCTAATAATGTGTTTATTTTATTTTTTTCATTTAATGCATTTATTGTTTTGGGTTTGTTATTTGGTAGTATATCGCTCAATACATTTGGTTTATTGTTATACTCTTTTTTAAATTCTTTTTTATTATCAACATTTTTTTTTTCATAGGTGGAGTTGTCACGGAGGTTATGATCTACGTTGTCGTGATTAATATTTTCTTGATCAATACTTTCATGATATAAGTTGTCACCAGGTATGTTTCCATTGTTAGGTATGTGTCCATTTTTAGGTAAATTACCAGTACCTAGATCCCTTACATTTATAGACTTTGGTGGAATTATCTCCTGCTTCTCTTCAGTCCTCTTTATTTGGGTAGTATCAGACAAATCTTCATTTAAAAGAATTTCATTTTTTAATAATTTAATTTTTTCAAATTTTTCTTTTATTTTTAATTCATCTGATAAAAATTTATTTTCATTAAATAAATAATCAAATTTAGAAACTGTATTACTATTATCATTATTATTAAACATATTTTGTTTAAGATCTATATTTTTCATTTCCCCCTTATCCTCTTTTTCAATATTATACTCTATCATAGTTATTTTTTTTTTTTGTTTTTCTGGAATGTTCAATGAAAGTAAAGAAGTTGGTAAATCTTCTGTTGTATCATACATTTTAGATTTTAAATTATTTTTTTTAGACTTATTTAATAACATATTCTCACCATTTATAACCTTATCGCTTTTATTATTTTTTTGAGAATGTAAAAGTATACCATTACTATTATTATTACCACTACTATTATTATTACCACTACTATTATTATTACCACTACTATTATTATTACTACTACTATTATTATTATTACCACTACTATTATTATTATTACCACTACTATTATTATTATTACCACTACTATTATTATTACCACTACTATTATTATTACTACTACTATTATTATTATTACCACTACTATTATTACCACTACTATTATTACCACTACTATTATTATTACCATTACTACTATTATTACCACTACTATTATTATTACCACTACCACTGTTATTATTGGAAGTGTTTCTATTGCTACTGTTTTTATGTTCATAATTTAATAAATTTGTATGGTTGTTTTTATTTAAGCTGACATTCCTTTTTATATATAAATCAGTATCCTTAACATTATAATTTTTAAAATCAATTTTTAAATTATTTTTTATTTTATCATAATCAAAAATTAATTTATTTTTTATGTTATTTTTAAACTCATTTAATTCAATTAACTCACACCCGTTTCTGTCTATAGGTTTTTTTTCCTCAATAATCATATCGTCGTGTTTGTTTTGTACATATTTATTTTGTGTCTGCCCATATTTATTTTGTTCCTTCCCATATTTATTCTGTGCCTGCTCATATTTATTCTGTTCCTTCCCATATTTATTTTGTGTCTGCCCATATTTATTCTGTGCCTGCTCATATTTACACTCATCCCCTTTATCACTATATTCTACATTGTTTGAATCATTTGTATTATTCTCTAAACTATTTACTTCATTACTGTTATATTTTCCAATAAAAGTTGTTATGTTTTTTTTATATTTATTTATTATGTCATTTATTTTTTTTTTTTTTAAATTCCTGTCGGTTCTTTCATCCATTAAATAATGTTTCTTTGTATTATATACAGATAAATCATCTCCTTTTAATTTATCATTCATTTCTTTATTGTTGTTCATATATTTTTTATCAACCATATTTTTATTCAAATCTTCATTTTTACAGCTAGTTATCCTATTATATTTCCCATCCTGTTTGTAATCATAATTATTATCTTGCATATCGATATTTTTCATTTTATTACTGTTATAACTTTTATACATTAATGACTTTGCACCATCAGATGTTATACTAAGTGTATTTCTTTTTTCATCGACATAGTCTTTTATCATTTCATTACTCATATTAAAGCTATCTTCATTTTTTTTATAATTTTTGGGAAACTTTTTTTCTAAATCGGTTTTTGTTGTATTCAAATAATTTGACGTACCTTCATCAATGAAATTTTCTAACTTCTTATTGTTCAAAGAGTGACTAATCGTATAACCAGTTTTTGCTTCATACTTTTGGTTTTTGTTAAAAGTTTTTTCAACCTCGCTCTCGTTAAACTTGTAGTTCAAGTCGTATCTCAAAAAATCCATGCTTTTATAATTTATTGTCATTCTTTAACCATTTTATACATTTATGTGCATATCATATATATACATATATACATATATACACATACATATATATATTTTTTTTAATTTAAACAAAAATGAATAAAACAATGTACGAGGAAACTAATACATTAACAAAATAATACATTAACAAAATAATACATTAACAAAATGGTACATTAACAAAATGGTACATTAACAAAATGGTACATTAACAAAATGGTAATTTAACAAAATGGTACATTAACAAAATGGTACATTAACAAAATGGTAATTTAACAAAATGGTACATTAACAAAATGGTACATTAACAAAATGGTACATTAACAAAGTGGTACATTAACAAAGTAATTAATAAACAAGTAAACACACAGAAAGACAAAAAAAATAAAAAAAAAAAAAAAAAAGTGTTTAAATATGTATATATATATATATATATATATATATGCATGCATGTGCATATTTTTACTCAGTAAAATATGATACAACATAAAATACGAGCAAAATATATATAAAACAACCTATATTAATATTTAAATATTGTTTTAATATATATATATATATATTTAATATATATATTTTTTTTAACGTATTTATATGTGACACGATTTTATTTTATAATTATTTTTATAGTTGCTTAAAACTTTGCTTTGGTATTATTATATTTATTCTATTTTATTATTTTTACTTCTAACTAGACAAAATAGTTTACATATATACTTAAATATAAGTGTTTGATATACACCCGTATATAACTAAAATGAATAGAAAGAAAAATATCCTCCCTTTTATATGAATGCAAAGATTTTATAAGGTACAACTAAACAAAGGTGAATTAAGATGTTGAAAAAAAAAAAAAAAAAAAAAAAAAAAAAAAAAAAAAAAAAAAAAAAACACAATTCAAAAGAAAAAATAGGAGTATAAAAAAATAGAAAAATGCAAAAAATAAAACATATTTGTAAGAAACAAGGGCTTTTGGTGTATTAAAAAAGTTGTTAAAAAAGAAAATATTTATTTTAAATGTAATATAATACACATTGTAAAAGAAAAATGAACAAATATGTTTGTATATTAATAAATGCTTTATTTATTTTATTTTTTATTATTTTTTTTTTTTTTTTTTTGAGGGAAGGTTTATTATTATTTATTTGTTATATATTTTTATATTATTTAATATTGACTTTTGAATGTGTCACATATTCATTAATACAAAATGTTAAAAAAAGTGAGTAATAAAAAAAAAAAAATTAAAATATAATATAATAAAAAAAAATACAACAAAAATGCAACAAAAATACAACAAATGTACAACAAAAATACAACAAAGATATAACAAAAACATAACAAAAAAAATTAACAAAATATTGCAGAATAAAAAAAAATAAACACTATTAAACACGTATCATATGTTTTTTTTTTTTTTTTTTTTTTTTTTTTCTCTGTTTTTGTGGGAACCACAAGAGGGTTTAAATAAACCAAGATTGTTTTTTACTTTTTTTATTAAATAGGAAATAAATTTAAATAATATGATAAGGATAATTACAGTAATGTCATGTACATATACATTTGTTCACGTGCATATGTATATATATATATATATATATTATGCATACATTTTTTTTTAAATATTCTTGATTGGTTAAAAATATATGCAACCGATACATTTTATTTCATGCTGTTTTGAATTGCTTTGTTTTCATGATATGGGATGTATGTATTTACATATGTATGTGCTTATTTTTATTTATTTTGAAGTTATGCAAATTTCAGCTTAACTGAAAAAAATCCACTACCAAGATTTATTTTATACGTATACATATATATATGCATATATAAATAGGTACATTTAAAAGTCTCTATTTTTTGAGATCGTGAGCAAAAAAAAAAAAAAAAAAAGACTCGGTTGTTCTGACAATATTATAAATTAAAAACATATATCCATGATAATATTGCCAAAGCATATACAAGAACTATAGTATCACAAAAAATGTAATTGTTCTCATTTTTTAACAATTTAAATGAAACATATTGGATTTTTTTTTTTTTTTTTTAACCGTTTGATTAGAACATAAAAATTAAAAATCATTGAATTGTTTTAAAGAACATCAACACGAAAACGTATATATACATATATATGTGTGCTATATATGTGTGTGTGCGTTCGTATATTTACCCTAACATAAGTGATGTATTTATGTATGGCGCCCTCATATTTTTCTGATAACTTTTTTGTAGTGTAAAACAAACAGTTTTGTACAATACATTTAAAAGCCCCTTTTTAATATTAATTGATTAATTGATTAATTTATTTTCACAAATTTTCACAAATTTTTACAAAATTTTACAAAATTTTACAAAATTTTAATATTCCTATGTTAGGTTTACCTTTTAAGCACTTTAAGATAAGATAAGCGAACAGCTATCGTAATTTATGTTGTGTTATTCATTCGAATATGTTTTTTCTTTAAAAAAAAAAAAAAAAAAAAAAAAAAAAAAAAAATATATATACATTTAAAAAGCTTTAAAAATTAATAAAAAGGGAGAACATTTTTAACATAGAATTTGATACATACAATTAATTCATATATTTATATGAATTTATGTAATTATTGTATATAGATAACAGCTATATAGGACTCATTTTTTTTTTTTTAAATAAAAATATCTGACAAACTTTTTTTTGTTTTTTTTCTATATATTATATTATTTGTATTTTATAACATAACATCATACAACTTTTTACTTGTTTAACCCCATTTTTTTTTTTTTTTTTAACTTGTTTATTTTTGTTATTGAACATAAAAACTTTTATTATTATTTTTATTTTTGAGCTTCATCAAATATGTTACATTTGGCTTGTTTATAAAGAACCCAACAAAATTATTTTTTTTTTTTTTTTTTAAGTTTATTATACTTGTAGGCTCATATATATATATAAAACATGAGCGTTTAAGAAGCATGTATACATATAAACGTATATATATATATATATGTATATACTTCTGCTTTCCCCCTTTATGGCAATTTTATAATTCAATTATAAATTAAAAAATTAAAAAATTAAAGTATTAAAATATTAAAATATTAAAATATTAAAATATTAAAATATTAAAATATTAAAATATTAAAATATTAAAATATTAAAATATTAAAATATTAAAATATTAAAATATTAAAATATTAAAAAATTAAAATATTAAAATATTAAAAAATTAAAAAATTAAAAAATTAAAAAATTAAAATATTAAAATATTAAAATATTAAAATATTAAAATATTAAAAAATAAATAAATACATATTTGTGTTTTTTTTTTAATTATCCCCCATTAGCCAATTCACAATGTAATACCCATAATAACTTGTCAAACACAACTTAGTCACCTTTTTTATAAAATAATATATACCATACTAGTAACATTCTTTCGCTCTGCAATATATATATATATATATATATAATTTTTTTTTATTTGTAAAGTAAAACACAAGTAATGGGATTAAACACATTTTTAGAAGACTTATTGAATAAATGGAGAGAGAAAAAAATAAATTTATCTTCTGCGTGTTTATGTTTTGAGTATGTGAAAAATAGTCTAACACGATGTAAAAATAAAACAGATTTTTATACAAATGATATTAAAGATGTAACATTAAAAAATTTTTTGGATTTACTTGAAAATAAAAAAAATAATAACAATAAAAGTGACGATAATAACAATAAAAGTGGCATAGGAATCCTTCAGAATGCAGACAATTTACATAATAAATATTTTTTTATGATATTTGTGACTTTTATTTTTAATTTAGAAAACATTTTGATAGTGGAAAATACAAGTAAGGATTTTTTAAAGTACCTTGAAGAGCAGTATGATAAAACAAAACATGACATAAACAAAAATTGTAAATCATTAAAAAAAGAAAAAAATATTAATAAAGATTCATATGTGGATGGAAAAATAAACCATATAGATAGTTTAACAATAGAAAAAATAGAGTCAAATATGTTAATATTAAATAAAAAAAATGAAAAAGTATCAGATGAAAAAAAAACATTATTATCGAGTACAAACAAAAATTTAAAAGAATATATGTTGTATGATAATGTTTTTCAAAATTTTGACGTACTTATTAAAACTTGTATAAATTTAAAAGTATATATGGATGCTAGCACAAATGGTGTCAGTTTTAATAATGTCTGTACTGACCATACTAATAATAATAATAATAATAATAGCCATAATAATAATAGCCATAATAATAATAGCCATAATAATAATAGCCATAATAATAATAGCCATAATAATAATAGCCATAATAATAATAGCCATAATAATACCAGCCATAATAATACCAGTCATAATAATACCAGCCATAATAATATCAGCCATAATAATATCAGCCATAATAATACCAGCCATAATAATACCAGCCATAATAATATTGTTAACAACGACGGAACCAACAACAACAACAACAACGAACTGTTTATCTTTTGCAAGGTACACATATTCTATTCCATAACAAAATTTATATTTTTACTTTCCCATTACCACGAACAATTAAGTTTAAAATATAACAAGTATATAAGACATATAATACAATATATTTTAAATATAAATATGAGTATTTTAATAAAAAACGATTATATTTTAAAACTTAGTAACAACGTGTTATTAATCATTGTATATAAAAATTATAACATAATAAAAGAGTATGAACACGTTTTATTTAATTATATATATATGCAGTTAAACAAGAAAAACCACCTAGATAAAATCATAAAAAAAGTGTTATTAACCTATTTGTTAAAAAAAAAAAATATTACTTTTAATAATGAAATATATGAGAATATAAATAAATATGCAAATGATAATATGAGTTTATTTTTAAAATATAATAAAAAAGAAAATTTATTCATTTTTTTTAATTGCTTGGACATATATGTAACATTAATTAATATGGAAATTAGTAACTCCGATAAAAATGTTTTTTTTTTGAAAAATACAGAATGTACAAATATTAATTTGAATATTAATAATTTAATTATTAATATTTATAAATTGTTAGAATATTTAACAAAATTGACAAAAAGGTATATTATATTAAATAAACAAATAGATATATCTTTAAATGTTAACAGTAGCCCTTATATTATTCAGGAAAAAATAAATACTTCGCTATCTACATCTATTGAGAATAATATTACTGTTGAACATATTTTAAAAAACGTTTTCAACAAAGTAAAAACAAACGAACGACTATTTAACGGTGTATCATTTAACTGTGTACCATTTAACAATGCACCATTTAACGAACGACCAAATTTAATAATAAATATTAATAATAAATCACATTTGGATGAGAATTTATTTACCTATGTTAATGATAATATTTTTTCTTTTTTTCAATCATTAATTAATCACATGGACAAAGAATTAATAAACATGTATGAACATAATTTTATCGATTTATTACAACAATATTTTACTACCAACTATAGTTGTACCTTATTTTTAATCTACTTTTTAAACACAAATTCGATCAATTATTTTAAAAATTTATTATTAAAATGTCCTATTATTTTTGACAAATATATAAAATATATAATTTCACATTTCCAAACTATTAATTATTTAACTCAAAATAAGTTAATTTTATTTAATGAAAAAGACGAGAAAGAAGAGCAAGTAGAGAAGGTGGAAAAAGCGGAAAAAAATGAATCACTTTATAGTATATTGTATAAAATAAAAATGACAATACATGGGAAAACATTATTTTATAATAACAAAGATACCATATTTAGCAAAAGTACTAATAGACAATACAACAATATCAATAATTGTGTTACTGATATTTATTCCATTTATTATAGCATATATAATAACTGTGTAAGTACACTTCTTATTTTTTTTAAAAATATGGAACGACATTGTTATGATTATCACATAAAAGATAAACTTTTATTATATTATGAACATTTTCTTATATATATATTTAATAATAAAAATAATGTAAACTTAGATTTAATTTTACAAAGTAATATATCATTATATCTTACATTAAAATTATTATTTTATTTTGTAAAAATTAAAAACTTACCATATAAAAATATACATAATATTTATTATAATTTATCAAATAAAAAAAATGATTTATTAAATTGTATTACTAACCAAAAACAAAAAGAATTTTTGTCTCTCTTAAACAAAAATAAAAATATTGATAATAATGCTTTTATAAACAAAATACAATTATTCCTAATTCAAAATTTGGATATAATTATTTCGGAAAATAATCAAGTTGATTTTTATAAAAAAAAAAAAAAAATAAAACAGGTAAAACAGGTGAAACAATTATTAACTGATTTGAAAAACAAAAGAAGTAATATAGAAGTAACAAATGCCACAGAAAAAAAAAACCTAAATTATAAAACAGACGAAACGTTTGGGATGATCGAAAACAATGACGAATGTTATAATAACGATGGATTAAAAAAAAGTAACTTCGGTTTGGTAAATGAGGTACTTAGGGGGAATGATACATCATCGGGTGATAACACAGATATTCCTTTTGATTTATGTGCAAACCAACAAGGTCATTATCAAGACGACACTAACAACAATAACGGCAATAATAGCGACAATAATAGCGATAACAATAGCGACAATAATAGCGATAACAATAGCGATAACAATAGCGATAACTATAAACAAAAAAATAAAACTTCATTTACCCAGATAAACACAGAGGAAAGTTTGAAAAAACAAGATTATAAAAAAAATAAAAAAAATAAACAAAAAATAGAAACACTAAAAATGGTAAAAAATAATAATTTAACTTATAAAAAAATAAATGAACAAAAACACATAACAGAAAATAATAACATAGACACTAGTGTTAAAAAAAGTCAAAAATCAAATGATGAATATAACCAAATTAATGGTCAAATACATTCAGACGACAATAACGATTTTAAACAAAAACGTAAACTTGTCGGACAGGCCGAACATTACTCACCGTGTGAAGTTACGTCCGAGGAGGATAAAACCACATGCGAACAAATAAATATCTACAAGAAAAAAAAAAAAAAAAAAAAAAAAAAAAGGAGCAAACAAAATGAAATAATGTCTGACCAAACAAATGTTCACAAAAAAAAAAAAAAATATATAAAGACGGATATACAGACAGATAATATGACAAATATGAACAAAAATTTAAAAAAATTAAAAAGTTTAACAGAAAATGTAAGAGAAATATCATCGTCTGATGTTATGGATTCTTTGGAATACATGAAACAATCAATTTTAAATGATTTATAAAAAGGGGAGAGACTAAAATGCAAAAATTTAATGAAATAACAGAGCAAGCATAAACAGATATATATATATATATATATAAACAAAAGTGGTTAAAATGTATAAAAACAAGTAGTAAAAAAATGTATAAAAACAAATAAAATTATGAACACTTAAAATATTTCATCCTTTTTATTATTTTATACCATAAAAAAAAAAAAAAAAAAAAAAAAAAAAAAAAAAAAAAAAAAAAAAAAGTAAAAAAAAAAAAAAAAAAAAAAAATATGCGTGTATCACATCTAAGCGTGCACAACATCAAAGCGTATACAAAAAGTAATAACAAGAATCGTACAAAAATACATCGTCTTCATTTTTTTTTTTTTTTTTTTTCTTTTTGTTATTCGTCAAATTTTCCAATTTAACAGAATTTTGTAAATTATATAAAATTTTTTTTAAAATATTATTAACGGCAATATTCGAATTTAAAGAATTTTCATCAGATATCCTTTCTATTAACTTTTTGTTTAGTGCAATTCTGTTTTTAACATAAGAAAGTAAATATTCTTTTTTATCTGTTACATTATGGTTGTTCATATTTATATACAAATTTTCATCATTTCTAAAATAATCCATACAAGCGTTTTCCTCTTCACTGTTTTCACATTGCAAATAGCGATTATACCATTTTTTCATAGTTTTTAAATAATTTTTATTTTTTTCTAAATTATTTATATTTAATTTAGACTCTTCATATTCTTTAACAGTACCAATATCGATTATTGTTTTGTGTTTATTTGAATTCTTCCACAACATGTGTTTTTTTTTTTTCACATGTTTATTCTTTTGTATGCGCTTTCTCTCACATGTATGATCATTCCATTTAAACTTTTTTTTCATCAGTTCGTTGTGAGAAGTATACTTAGCAAAGAAACGATGACATATATCATTGTCGTTTTTTTTGATTACATTAATAATTGACAATATTAAGGGTAAATGGTATTCTGCATATTTAATTATAAAATCCATTAAATATTTAAGATACATATATAAAGATGTATTTATGGTTAATAAATTGAAATTTTTATATATTTTATAATAAGATCCTTGTATTAGTGTATATATATGAAAAAAAAAGAAACTAAATAATTCAGTAATTTCTTTTTGTTCATATGATTGAAAAGAATTATATTTATTTTGGTAGTATAAATATTTTCTAAAAAATATAGATAAGAAATTAGGAGTATATGATAAAAAGAATTTTATGTGTACATTTATTGGCATTAAATAAATTAAATAGTAAGATATATATATATGCATATATGTACATTTTCTATGTGTTAATAATTTACTCAATATATATATTAAATAATAATCAATATTAATAATTTCATTGTTATTTTTTTTTCTTAACAAATAACAAAATTCTATTAATATATCACAAGCTTTTCTTTTTAATAACAAAATTAAATAAATATTTTTTAATTTCAATTCATGTTCAAACATAATTACATGAAGTAACATTTTTAAAATTTGTAAACAATAAAATTCTATATCTATATTAATATTTCTTATCATACCATGTAATAATATTAACAACATAAAAGATGCATATATATTATCAAATCTTAAATTATGTTCTAATTCGTTAAAAAGAAAAAATAAAATGTTTCCTAAAATTCTATTTATTTCTTTACTAGTAGTAAAAATATGTAATATATTATTATAATCAAAAAAATTTATTCGATAATTTATTATGTCTTTAATTATTGCTAAAATATATTTACACAAAATTGTATATTCTTTATTAATATGATAACATTTGGGAAGAATAAAAATATTACCACTATTATAACTACTGTATAATTTATTATTACTACTACTGCCGTGGTACACATTTGTATTGAAGTTATTCATAAGTAAAATCTCATTTTTATTTGTAAAATTCTTATTATCATTATTAATACTGTTATTACTATTATTATTATGATCATAAAAATTATCTCCTCTTTTTTCAATTGTGTATAATAATTCATAACATTGGTAATCAAAATGTGAATTTTTTTTTTTTTTTTTTTCTTTTTTTTTTCTTTTTTTTCTTTCTCCATCATCAATAAGATCACCACCACCATTACCATCACCAACACCATCATAAATATT
Organism: Hepatocystis sp. ex Piliocolobus tephrosceles; assembly: GCA_902459845.2. Lineage (NCBI taxonomy): Eukaryota > Apicomplexa > Aconoidasida > Haemosporida > Plasmodiidae > Hepatocystis > Hepatocystis sp. ex Piliocolobus tephrosceles. The sequence continues at coordinate 12,149 of CABPSV020000029.1, forward strand.
ACCACATTCATTATCATTACTATATAATGTATTTTTTTTATTTTTTTTTTTATAACCATTTTGTATAAATAGCCAAAAAATAGTTAAATTCGCTTCCGCAGGTAAATTATTTTTCATATCACTAAACAAATAATTCATAACATACCTTTTTTTTTTTTCGTTTTTTCTTATATATAAATTGTAATATAAATTATTTTCAATTAAGTTTTCAATACTATTTGATTCTGTTCTCCATACTGTGTCTTGTTCACTTTTTTTGTTTTTACTTTTTTCCTGTTTACTATTTTTATTTCTAAGTAACTGTTCATAATAATCATCTAATGTATTATTTTCTTTTTTAATTTTGTTCCTACTTATATCATTCACATCAAACTTATCGTTTAACAAATTCTGTTCATTGCTTTTCTCAGTGTTAATTGTTATTATATCTTTTTTTAATGAAGTATAATTTTGTTCTAAATCAAGCTTGTTAGTATCATTGTTGTTGTCGTTGTTATCCACACCATCTACATCATTCGCGCCATTCACACCATCTACATCACCCACACCACTCACACCATCTACACCACCCACACCACTCACACCATCTACACCACCCACACCATCTACACCACCCACACCACTCACACCATCTACACCACCCACACCACTCACACCATCTACACCACCCACACCAATTCCAGTTATATTACTCGTACCACCTTCCTCCTCCTGTCCTTGCCTTTTATTATCAGCACTACTGAATGCAGCACTGAAAAAATGATTTATTGTTTTTACAATAACTCCACCCTTTTTTAAAACGTTTAAACTGGTATCTACGTTCTCATTATAAGTTTCTTCAGAAATATGAACCTTATCACTTGTATCAGTACATTCAATCCCATTTTCTTGTTTATTATATTTATTATCATTCAAAATACTACCATTAAATCGGGTCCCACTATCTTCAGAAGCCTGATCATGTAATATATCATCCTCAAGCCCCATTTCTAATAAATAATTTTTACCCATAGATGAAGGATCTTCAATTATTTCACTTAATCCTTTTTCTTCCATTTCATTATTCTTATCATCAAATTCAAAACTTGATATGTTTTTTTTAATACGAACTTTCTCTAACAATTTTTGATTTTTTTTTTTTTTTTTTTTTTTTTTAGCTTTACTTATTTCATTTTTTAATGCTTTCATTTTTTTAGTTTTATTTTTTTTTAAACCCAAAATTTCTTTATAAATATAAGCTTTGTTATTTTCTTGGTTTTGTTGCCAATCTTTAAATCTGTTAGCAGCACTCAAATTAAAATTACTTTTTTTTTTTTTTAGTTTTCTTTTTTTTTGTATATTATATATATTTTTATTTATTTTTTTTCTACATATTTTATTACTACTACCATTATTACTACTACCATTATTACTACTACCATTATTATTATTATTATTATTACTATTGTTTTCAAAAACATCTTTAGATATAAGTTTATACATTTTATTATTATTTTTATAACTTTCACATAACTCGTTTGAGTTATAATTAAGATTATAATGAAGACTGTTTTTGTATTTATAAGGGATCGTTACATGTAAATAATTACAAGAATTTGTAAAATCGTCGATAGTTATATACTTATTTATACAAAATTTTTTTCTTTTTTCATAAAATTTATTAGCTTCTTCAACTATTTGTTGAATACGTAATTCAATTATATCAGATATACGTTGAAAAATCGATTCATTTTCAAAAATAATATTGTTGTTAATAATATTATAGCTCATACCTATCATTTTAATAAACTCTTTACTTATAAAGGCATTTCCATCACTTTTACAACTTCCTAAGTAGTTAGTATAAATATTATTTATACTATCATTACCTTCACCTTTTATTTTGTCTCTTTCTTTATTATACTCATTATTGTGACCATTACTGTGACCATTACTGTGACCATTACTGTGACCATTACTGTGACCATTACTGTGACCATTATCGTGACCATTACTGTGACCAATACTGTTACCATTATTATCGTACATTTTTCGCTTCATATAATTCTTTACACCTTTTTTTTTACCCTGATTTTTACCACTCATAGAAAAACTAAACCTATCCTCCTCCTTCATCATCTCTTCATTATTTCTTTTTTCATTATCTGGGTACTCACTTAAAATGTTATTTCCAATATCGTTAAATAAATCATCATTTTTAAATATATCATAGTCACTATTCAATTTTTTTTTTTTTTTTTTTTTATTTACATCGTTCTCAAATGATATAGCATTAGTTGTTGATAAAAACTCATTCATCATACATAATTTTGAATAAGGTTTTGTGCCCAACAATCAGAAGTAAAAATAATTAAAAAAATGTTTTCAAATATTAATATGCTAGAGTATACATATATATATATATATATATATATACAAAAAAAAAGCAAAGAAAAAGAAAAGGACAAAGAAGGGAGAAAGGAAGGGTAGAAAAATAAAAAAAATAAAACTAAGATGTGCATATATATACATATACAATATATATGCAATTTTTTTTTTTTTTTTTTGTGTATAGACTAAATAATTTTTATTCTCTCTATTTAAGTCTTATATATTCAGAATAAAATAAAAAGGCTTAAGTGTAGTTAATTGTTAATTCGGCGTTACGTCATATATGTATATAGGTATATATGCATACAAACAAGCGTGTGTGTCTTTCAATTATTAATAACCTTTTCAAGAAATTTTAAAATAATCCTTTATTACGTAAAAATTGGACTATTAGCTTTTGTGTTTTATTTAAAACAACACTGCATTACTGCGCTTGACTTGTAGCAAAATTTGTGTATTTTTTTATTTTTATTTTTTTTAGGTATATGGTTCATTATTTTTTTTATGTTTAAATTTTATAACTCTTACCGTTTTTTTTTTTTTTTTATTTTTTTTTTTTTTTTTTTTCTTAGTTTAGCAAATATATAAATATATACATAAATAAATAAACAATGTCAATAACGCCAAAACGCGTAACTTAATACAAAAATAGGAAAAAGTTAAAAGTTAACAGTTAAAAAATAAAAGTTAACAGTGAAAACTTAAAAAAAAAAAAAAGTGAACATTAATAAAAAAGAAAAAAGGGAAAGAAAACGCCAAATAAAATAACGTTTAAAAAAAAAAAGGAAATAAATTCAAGAAATAAAAATAAATACAACTTAAAAAAAAAAAAATAAATAATAAAAATAAAAAAAAATAAAAATGTCGAATTTTCTGTTTCAAAACAAAAAAAGCTGTTTTTTTAAAATATATTTATATACATATATATTTATTAACATAATAAATGTCATATGTATACTTAAGTATGAGCTTTATTTTTTTTTTTATTATGCATATTTTATTCATCTAAATTATATAAACAAATTCATAAGTATAATATCTGATATATATACATATACATATTTAAAGGTAACTACAATTTATTTTTTTATGAAATTTTTAAATCGCATGAAATTTTTAAATCGCATAAAATTTTTAAATTGCATAAAATTGATTTAGAACATATAAAAGTTACTCTTCTTTATAACATAAAAAAAATTAAAAAAAAAAAAAAAAAATAGTAATATAAACAAAATAGTAATATAAACAAAATAGTAATATAAACAAAATAGTAAGATAAACAAAATAGTAAGATAAACAAAATAGTAAGATAAACAAAATAACAAAATAAACAAAATAATAAAGCATATTTTAATTTTCTTGTTTTTACTTTTTTTTTTTTATTTTTTTTTTATTTTGAAGTTTTCCTTATATTTTAAAATTTCTATAATCCCAGTTTTTTTCCTTTTCCAGTATTTCCCTATCTCCCACTCTGCGTTATCCTAAACCAATAATTAAAAAAAAGTTATATATATATAACACATTGTAATAAAACGATAATGCAGCATGAGCAAAATATACACTTGTGTACACATATATACATATGTAAATATCTAAGTGAACATTAACACAATCGCACTTTCTGCGTAACAAATATATATATATATATATATATATATATGCGTAAAAAACTATTCTTTACCTGCGGGTTCAAACTTTTCAAAAGCACATTATTTTTATCATATTCTACAAAACATAGAAAAAAAAAAAAAAAAAAAAAAAAATCAAATGAATTTACTTATATATATATATATATATATATATACAAGACAAAGATAAAGATAAATAAGAAAAAAAGAACTTCCTTTGTTGCTAACCATTTATAGACATTTTATAATTATAAGAAGTTAATCTAATCATTAAGGGAATTTTTTGAATTTGTTCATTCTGTAAAAAAAAAAAAAAAAAATTAAAATAATAAACAAATAAAAGATTTATAACATGCAAACATAAATAACATATTTTATACTATATGGTTAGGTGACATGTTGAAAAAGGATTATGTATGGTTTTTACAAACTTGTACATAAATGTATATGTATGACACACATATATGCGTAAATAGTGTAGAATAAACAGAGGAAGAGGGGGGAGGGGGAGGTGGTTTTGCCTGTGTTTATATAAACATATACACATTTTGAACATATTGAATAATTACATTAAACATAGACATCAACTCCTTTTCCCGATTACATAAATTTGCTAAAAAAGAGCATATATATATCGGATATCCATCTTTTTTATGATTTTTTTTATCAAAATTATATGAAAAAAAATGAAACTTCCATTCTAGCCTAGGTACATGTCCCCACCATACAATGGAACCTATTTTGTTTATGTTGGCTAAAAAAAGAGAGATAAATATTATACAACAGGGACAAAAACAGTATGGATATATATATATATATGTATTACTCACAAATTACAAATTATTAAGGGCATTTTTTAACACTATTTAAAAATATAATTCTTATTAATGTATTATCAACAAGGTTTAATAAATAAGGAAATAATACATACACATATATATACATATATATGTATATATATGCATTACCTGGATTGTAATTAAAATAAACACATTTCCATTCGTACCGTTTCCCTATTTCATGTAATTCTTCGATGATAATTTCTTTTCTATAAGTATTTGCATTTGCTAGCATAGCTATCAAAACAAAAGTATTTATATTAAACGATATGTTGTAATAATATATGAAAAAAAATATATATAAATCAAAATAAAATCAATCTTCTGATATGTACGCCAAACATAGACACATATATATATATATATGTATATATATATACTTGCATTTTTTAATATTTCATTTTTTTTAAGTACCATATGAATTACAAATATTTAAAGGGCAAAAATAATAATAAATATGATAAAAAAAGTGAAAAATAGTAAAATTAGACACATTCCATTGTCTATAAAAAAAAAAAAAAAAGAAATAAATAAATAAAAAAGGTGTTATTACTATCAAAATTTATGTTTAAATAATGTATTGTGTTTTAAACTTTTTTTTTTATTTACTCAAAAAATGGAACAAAATTCATAAAGATAGAAAGCTAAAAAAAAAAAAATAGAAAAAAAAAAAAAAACATACATATATATATATATATGCACATATGTGAGTGCATATTTATACAAAAATATATCGTAATGTGATTTTTTATATGTACATATTTATTTATTTTATAATAATTACAAAATAAAAAATTAAGGTGACCGCGTTGATTATCCAAACTAGAGCATATATTGATATATTCGTTAGCAAATTGTTCTGTAAAAAAATATATATATATATATATATATATATAATAGCAGTAGGAATGAGAACAGGAGCAACAACAGAAAAATACAGTGTCATAAGTAAAAAAAAGGATCTAACAAAAAAAAAAAAGTAATAAATAAATAAATAAAATAAAATTAACTTTTTTTTTTTTTTTTTTTTTTTTTTTTTAAACAAAAGTTACATTAAAATTACTTTATACAAATGTGGAACCCTTAATGAATTAGAAAACAAATTTAAAATAGAATCATCAAAAGATGAAAAAAAAAGGATCAAACAAATATAGGAAAAAAAAATATTGTTGCATAGGATATAGCAAGTTATGTGAACATCTGCAAAAAAAAAAAAAAAAAAAAAAAATGAAGATATAAATATAAATGAATAAATGAATATATAAATATAAATCTAAAAATCATGTCATACACATAGACATAAGAATGCAAGATTGTATTAATTTTTTATAAATATGTGTATGCATATATATATATATATATATATATATATATACACATATCTTATAATACATCTTTTTCAAATAATTCTCAACTCACTCACAAAAATGATAAAAAAAACTATTCTTAAAATTGATGAACAAAATATCAGCCATGAACATAATAGCTAAAAAAAAAAAAAAAAAAAAAATTATAATGGTAATTAATGATTATAATAATATTTATAAAATGAGAGTAAAAATTATTATAATAAATTGTAAAGTTTACCTCAGAAACAATAACCATAAAACAAAGTAACTTTTTATTAACTATATAGTTAGCTGCGTCTGCAATGGAAAAAAAATAAAACAATTTTTTTTTAAATACTATATTTGCCATTTTAATTAATTTCATCATGTTAAAATAGCGGCACACACGTGTATATATATGTACATATTTATGCAAAATGTTGACTATGTTATAAAAAATAACATGATAATATCGATGGGATAGGTTGACAGAAAAAAATAGTTTGGAAAGCCTCCAACTTTAGCCACTGAGAATTGTTATTAACTTGCAAAATAGATAAAAAAAAAGAAAAAAAAAAAAAAATTAATAATACTTTTGCTTTTACTTTGTTAACTATTTATATATATTCTATTTTTTATTAATTTGTTATTAATTTATTACTGATTTATTATTGATTTATTATTGATTTATTATTTATTTTTTTTTTTGTCTAACATACAATATGTTTATTTGTTTAATTATTTTTATGTTTATTTTTTCCTACTTAGCTTATAAACTGCTGAATTAAACAAAACTTTAAAACAAACTAATCGTAAAATACATATGACTAATGTATTAGCATATTTTAAATAATAACTATCAGACAAATTCAAAAATAATAAAATAAACCCGAATTCGTTCATTAATGAATCGCTATATAAAAAACAAAAAAAAAAAAAAAAAAAAAAAAAAAAAAAAAAAAAAAAAAAAAAAAAAAAAAAACGTGAAGTTTTGTTGTACATGTGGTGTGTTACTTACACATGTAACTTTATGTATATACGTATATATATATATATATATATATATATATCTACCAGTATATATAATTGCATTGTTAGAAGATTTGCTTTTATTCATAATTAATAAATATTATTATTTTCACAGTTTTTATGTTTATTACCACTGAAAAACCATAAAATCCCGCATTACAATTTTAAAACTAATGTGCAATAAAAATAGTAAAACAAAAAAACAAAAAGAAAAAAATATTCTAATAAAATCAGTTTGTGTATTTTTTTGAATAAAAAAATTAATAATTGATAATATTATTCCAATTTTACAAAATATCTTCGGCTGATTTAAAAAAAAGAAAAAGAAAAAAAAAAGAATATATTACATGTACAGAAGGAATAATCTGTTTCTACTAGTGTCCATTTTGTACATTAATAATTATTATTATTACTATTATTTTACTGCTATGATTGTTATATATATATATATATATATATATATATATATATATTTTTTTTTTTTATTTATTTTAGTTACTTTTATTCTATTTTTTATCACATATTTCCAAAATTTATACACAAAATATACTATGTAATGCGATAAGAAGAAGTCTATAGTTTTTAGATTCTTTTTAATATCTTTTAAATATTTATTAATAGGTAAAATTCCATTTTTTAATCCTATTAATGATTCAACCTACAGAGCAAAAAAATATATATATTATTATTTACATATGTATGTATGTATGTATGTTTGTTGGTTTGTCCCTGTGTGTGCTTATATATTTTTATACTAGTCATTTCTTTCTATCTGTTTTTGCTAATTTATCTTTTAGCAAATGCAATATATAACACAAAAGTTTTTCAAAAATATTAATATATAATATTATACAAATTAGTAAGATATATATATATATATATATATATATATATCTGAAGAATATACCAAAAAGTTAGCTTTGTTCTTTGTTTTAACACAAATAGATATATACGTATATAAAGAAGTAACGTTACATATAAAACGTAAAACGAGTTATGCAATTATAGTAATTACAAACATAAATATTAAAAACATCCCACAATATAGGTTGTTCACATATATATATATATATATATATATATATATATATATATATATATATATGTATATATGTATATATGTGCTTAAATTATAAAAGTTTATATTTCTATACCTGTATATTTAACGATAGGAATGATATCATATACAAAACATTTGCGTATGTTAGTATATAACGCGTTGTTCTTAAATGAGAATAATTATATAAATTATTTATGGTTGACAAAAAAAAAACAAAAAAAATAAAACAAGTAATTATACTACAATGTATTTTTTTTATATTAATATTATTTTTTCCATTTATGTTATAAAATGTACTACTTTTATCATCGTCACTATATTTATCCATTCTTCTTTTTTTTTTTTTTTTTTTTTTTACTCTGACAACACTCTTATTTTAAACAACATACAGAAATACTATCATAAAAATAGTATTTATATACACATGTATATATATATATATATATATATATATATATATATATATATATATATATATATATATATATATATATATATATATATAAATGTGTTTGTGTGTCTGCGTACGTATGTGTTTATATACGTAATTACACATAAAAACATATACACAATAAATAACTATTTTTATATTAAATATTAAACATAAAAATCTAGTATTTTTACTTAAAACATTGTGAAAGTCTGTATATTTGTAATAGTTTAACTGTTAGTAAAATTTAGTAACCTTTTTATCTTATTTCAGTTTTTGCTATTTTTTTTTTTTTTTTAATATACCTTAAAATTATACTTATTAATATAAGCTTACTTATTATTTAATCATTTTTATATAAACATGCATAAATTAAAAAACGAAGATTCACTTTATTACACATGTATATGTATATGTATACATATATATATATATATATATATACATACATAGTTCATATTTTATTAAAATAATTATTTTAAGAGAGGAAAAACAATTTCCCATTATACTCTTTTTTCCATAATGCGCTGAATGCATAACCTATTTCAGTTACATTAAATATATATATATATATATATATAGTAAAACAAATAATAAACATATAGTAATTTTGTAAATGTACTGTGTTGTTACACATAAAAAAAGTGTTTAAATAGGCAAATGTACATATACATATACATATACATATATATATATATATATATATATATAGATGTACATATAATACATGTGTTTATGTAGTAATCGTTTATTTTTATAGCAGTTTTTAAAATAAAATATAAAAAAAAAAAAAACGAATATAAAAAAAATTATTTAATTGTATATAATATTATATAGCCTTTTCTAAAAACATATAATATTACTATTAAAAAAAAAACTATTTAAAATTGTTTTAAAAACATAAAAATTTAAAAAAAAATAAATCTGAAAAATATGAAAATCAGGGAATATTTTTTTTTCCCTTTTTTTTTTTTACTATCATAAAAATATATAACTACAAAAAAATAATTAAATAAATAAAAGAATTCATTATAACTATAATAAATTAATAGGTGAAAAAACAAATCCTAATTTAAATAAATCCACAATATAAAAAAAAAAAAAAATTAAGGGTGATATACATATATATATGTTCATAAATTAATTAATAAAAATAATGAGAAAGGTAATATGGGGATCCATTTTTATCCACAACCAAATCATTTATTATTAAAAAATAACAAAAAAAAAAAAAAAAAAGAGCTGTTCTTAATTTATTTCATGTTCGTTCTAAATATAAATAAAAAATAGAAAAAAAAAAAAAAAAAAAAAAAAAAAAAAAAAAAAAAAAAAAAAAAACACATAATATAATATCACATTATGTTTCGTTATATGATGGTGTAAAGTAAAGTAATAAACTAATATCAACAGTTAAAAAAATAAAATAAAATATATATTAAAAAAAAAAAAAAAAAAAAGACAAATAATTTAATATAATTAATAAAGCATATTTTTTTACATATTCTTTATAAGTTTTCATTCTTAACTTACATTTAAATTTAGTTTGACATTTTCACCCGGTTGAAACGCGGGAAGACCTGGTTAATCAAAAAAAAAAAAAAAAAAAGGGAAAAAATAAAAAAAAGGGAAAAAATAAAAAAAAGGGAAAAAATAAAAAACATGAAAAAAATGATAAATTTATTAAATGATAAAATAAAAAAGCTGTTTAAATATTAAATTAAACAATAATAAAATGGTAAATAAACATATATATACGTATATAAACACGTATGGATGGAAACATATCCTATTTTTTATAATGCATAAACAAAAAAAAAAAATAAAAAAAAAAAAAATAAAATAAAATAAATAAATAAAAATAAAAAGAAACAATTATGTATTAAATAGTAAAATATAGTAAGCAATGTATCTGAATAATCACTAACCTTTGTAAGGGCAAGATGCGCATCTAAAAGCATCTCCTAAATAGCACTACAAAAAAAATAAAAAAAATAAAAATGATAAAATATAATTAATAAATAAATAAATAAAGCAATTATAATTCGTTACTTCATACAAGAGGTAAGTATATTTTTATATACACAAGTACACGATTATAAATAAATATATATATATATATATATATATTTAACGGTGTATACAATAATTATAACACACATAAATTGTCTTATGTAAAAAAAAATTACATTTCCGCAAGATGAAGTTACATTTTCCGTAACATATTCTACTTCATTATCATTCAAAATTTTTTTTTCTAAACTATTTTGTTTTTCTTTTTTTCCACAAGTACAATTATCACAAACCCTATTAACTACTTTTTTTTTATCTTCTTGAATTTTATATATTTCTTCATCACTAGAAACAGAACTATCATCGTCATCATTTAAATCAAAATCGGGATATTCTGCTGTTATCTATAAAACATGGGAGCATAAAAAAAATGAGTGATCGAAAAAACAAACAAATTTATTGACATATACATTGACATATATACATATATATAAAAGAATGTCGTAAAAAATTAACACTAATAATATCTATACATACTGGCATGTTTTTTTTTAATAATTATATATTTATATATTATTTTGTATATTTCTTTGTATATACATAATTTTATTTTTATTTTTTTAAAACATACATTAATTATAACTCCATTTTCGGCCACAATTGTTTCATCTGAAATGTTAATAAAACCATTGTATAAACATTCTTTTTTTAATTTTTTCAAAATATCATTTTCATATTTACTATTTCCTTTCCCTTTTTCTTTAATACTGTTGTTAATACAATTTTTATCGATTGTATTGTTTCCATCAGGACTGTTATAATCTTCATCGTCTATATATATAATAAGCCTTAATACTCCATTTTTATTTAGACATTTAAAAATTTTTAATAAAAAGTTATTGTTCAAATCCCAAAAAAAAGAATAATTCTTATAACTATATAAAAATATATTGTTATATTTTTTGTAAATTTTTTTTTTTAAAAAATTAAAAACGCTTATTGTAGGAACAAACAGCTGATGATATTTTTTTCTCAATATGTTACATGGTTCGTCATCATTTAAAATTATTAAAGCGTCTGTAAAGTTCATCATTTTTTTTTACCTTTTCTTACCTTTTTTTACTTTTTCTTACCTTTTTTTACCTTTTTTTACTTTTTCTTACCTTTTTTTACCTTTTTTTACTTTTTCTTACCTTTTTTTACCTTTTTTTACTTTTTTTTACTTTTTTTTACTTTTTTTTACTTTTTTTTTTACTTTTTTTTACTTTTTTTACCCTTTTTCTATGATATTTCTATGGTTTATTATATATATATATGTACTTGTCACGTATAATATGTGTTATAACATTATAGAAAAAAACCTATACGCATTAAGTTTTTATGTTTTTTCATATTATTTTAATTATTGTACTTATATAATCAATGTAATTTTTTTTTTTTTTTTCGTTCTTATTTTTTGCTCTTATTTTGTAGGAATGTGTTCATAAGGGCACATATATTTTAAGCATTCGTTTTTTTTATTTTATTTTATTTTTTTTTTTGCCAAACCTCATAACTCCAAAGTGAAAAAAAAAAAAGCATAATAATAAACTATATGTCGTAATTTTATAAACAAAATAGAAAAAAAAAAGAGAGAAATGAACAAAAGAGCATATGTTAACATCAAAGAAATGAACGAGTAAATAAATAAAAATGCATTTATCTATATATAAATATATATATGTTTACATTTATATATATGTATATATTTATTTATTTATATATGTATATTTATACGTATTTACATATATATGTGATCATTTAAATGAATACTTAACTAAATAAAAAAATTACAATGCTTTCCAATTTTTTTTTTGTCCTTTGTTTAAAGTATAATTTTATAACTAGAACAATTAGAAATTAAAAAAATATTAAAAAAAAAAAATGCACTTATTTTTATTTTTCCTTTATTTATATATATAACTGTGCAAAATAAAAAAAAAAAAAAAAAAAAAAAAATGTTACATATCATTTAGCTTTAAGTTATTCTTATTTCTCTAATACTTTTTTATCATTTCATTGGATAAAATGTTTTATGTATAGAATAAAAAAAAAAATTAAATGAATAGAAAAGTTAAATGGATAGAAAAATTAAATGGATGGAAAAATGAAAAAAGTAATCGAAAAAAACACAACACGTGATTTATATAGTTTCGATTAAAATTATTTATAAGTGGGAACTTAATTTAGTTTTAAAAATTTTTAAATAAAAGTTTAAAAAGGCAAAATATAGTTTTTTATTGCCAAAAAAGACAAAAGGTTTAATAAGATAAAAGTGTTAAAGAGTAATAATATGCGCAGAAGCAAAAAAAAAAAAAAAATATACCAAAAAATATATATATACAAAAAAAAAAAAAAATATATTATAAAAAAATGTTTCAAAAATTACCCAAATGTATTACAAATGTGTTGCAATAGGACGAGCAAGACAAAATGGGCAAGACAAATACATAAAAAAAAAAAAAAAAAAAAAAAAAAAAAAAAAAAAAAAAAAAAAAACACATATACTCATTTTTTTTTTTTTTTTTTTTTTTTTTTTTTTTTAAATAATTAACAAATTTATTTCATGTTGAAATACTTTTTTAAAAGTTGTATATCGAAGTCTTCATTATCAGTAAATGACTCATAATCATTATCATCTCCTTCATTATCTAAGTCATCTGAATCAACAACATTTTCGAACATTTCGTTATTTTTTTTACTATTAGTGTTAAAATGTAGTTTATGTTTTTTTTCTCCCATTTCTTCTTCTGCATCATTTTTTGTGTTACTAGTGTTGTAATTTATGTCATTTTGTTTAAACGAAAAAAAAAAATCATTTTTGCTATATTCATTCTCAACATTATATAAAGTAGTGTATATATTATCGTTGTCAACACTGTTAACATTGTCAACATGATCAACATTATTTAAATGCATTTGTTCATTATCATAGTTAAGTATTTTTGCATTCTCACAGTTAAGTATATTTTTTTCATTTGTTTGTGCAAAATCTAATGATGGGAAGGGTAATGTTTGTTCTATTTTATTTCCCTCTATGTGATTAATTTCGTTATGACTATCCTTAAGATATTCATAAGTACCATGCTTATCTTCATAATTTTCAATTCGCATATGTTCATAATATGGTGATTCATCATCTAAGGATATTGTATCAATCATATTTATTATAGCTTCTTCATATTCTTTTTTTAACATAAGTTTTAAATCTTCTTTCGTTAGTTTTAGTACTTCGTTGGGTGTTAATAAATTTAGTTTCTCTTTTAATTTTCTTTTTCTACTTCTATTTAATTTTATGGATGTTTCCCAAATGAATCGACAAATATTTATCCATAAACTTTTAGATGGTTCACAAAAAATTATTTCTAATTCTAAAAACGAATTTATCATTCTTTGGTTTATATTAATTACGGCAGGGTGCATATAACATCTCTTCATTTCTTCGATTACTAAATAAGCCTGTATTAAAAAAAAAAAAAAAAAAAAAAGGAAATGTTATATATACAAGACAGTTTGTGAAAAATATACTTACATAAAGGCAGACATACATACATACACATGCATGCATGCATATATCTATGTAGATACATTGTAGACACATTGTAGTATGTTGTACATATGTTGTAGATACGTTGTAGATACGTTGTAGATACGTTGTATACACATTGTAGATACGTTGTAGATGCGAATATACTTACATTTTCATTTTTTTTTTTATGATTTAAAATATAAGAATGAACAAGTATGGAATAAATAACTTCATCATATTTGTGTCCTTCATTCAAAAATTGTTGAATAGTATTTTCAAATAAAGTGAAATTATATTCAGTTAATGCATTCCATAATTTAAAATAATAAACTCTTTTTATTTCATTTTCATTATTATTTTTTTTTAATTTATTATTCAAAAATACTTTTTTATTTCCATATTGATTAAATACATAATCTTTTTTTAAAAATTCTAAATTTTCATTTATTTCAGGAGCATTATATATATGTTTAGTGAAATAAATGGATGGATATATTTTTAAATATCTTTTTATCATTTTTAATATATATATATATATATATATATATTTTTTTTTAAATAAATAAATAAATATCTTAGGTTAAGTTTACAATGTGAAAAAACTGTTTAATTACATTTTCTATATTATATTTTTATTAACAATAAATAAATATATATAAACATATATATGTGTTACCGATGTATATATAATATTCCCTGTACTATTTCCCATAAACAAACACTTAATCACATTAAAAAAATTATTGTTTCAACTACACTAAGATTATAACTAAAATGGGTATAAATTGTACAGATAAAATAACGAATATTTGCTTACTTTTATCAAAATTAAAAGCTTCTTATGTTTAGTTAGTTCTGTTACGTTTTTCTATACTTTATTATACTTCGTTCCATTTTTGCATTGGCGTTTATTTTGTAATGGTTTTTTTTTTTTTTTTTTTTTTCATATATTTCTTATCCTAATTTTCATTTAAAATATTAAAATTGTTTTAGGCACAAATAGTCCACTGATGTGATATGTGATATAAATAAATTTTTTATTTATTCTATATTCTTTGTGATTTTTTTTTTTTTTTTTTTTTTTTTTCTTCAGTTACAGTAAAAAGATTAGCAATGTTTTATAGCACGAATAAATGTAAATATATATTAAATATGTAAAATATTTATTTATATACATATATAGAATTGTTTATTTATTTATACGCATAAATATATATATATAGATATGCACAAATGTTAAATATGTATATATATAGATTTATCACCAAAGCTCAACATATAACTGCTGTAGCTTTTCCTTCTACACGAAGGTACATATATACATATACACATGTATATATATACAATTTTTTTTTTTTTTTTTTTTTTTTTTTTTTTTTTTTTTTTTTTTTTTTTTTTTTATATATATATATTTCACCACTAAAAAATAAAATTAACTTTCTTTTAGTTTAAGCCTCTTAAAAAAACATAAAAGCTCAGTAATAAATGCACTTTTAACAAAAAAAAAAAAAGAAAAAAAAAAAAAAAAAGAAAAAAAAGAAATGTTAAGCAATTAATTTTAACTATAGCAGAAGCATTTTTACAATTGAGCATTTTTTTTTTTTTTTTTTTTTTTTTGTGTTAAATCACATAAAAATGCATGAGCTAACATCAACTATTAGTTTAAGTGCATGTATAAAAAAAAAAATAAAAATAAATATTACTTAATAAATATTATTTATATTATATAAATTAAACCACAATTTCTATTACTCCCCCGATTCATTTTTATTTTCTTTTACATTGATATATATATATATATATATATATATATATATATATTATATATATACTTTGTTATATACAAACTTATGTTATATACAAACTTATGTTATATACAAACTTATGTTATATACAAACTTATGTTATATACAAACTTATGTTATATACAAACTTATGTTATATACAAACTTATGTTATATACAAACTTATGTTATATACAAACTTGTGTTATATACAAACTTATGTTATATATTATACAAATATGAATATACATTTTAACCAAATTACATCCCCTAATTAAGTTATGTACTTATTTACTATGTTATTTACATACTCAATTACCTACGTAAGTACTCACTGAACTATTTTTATTTCAGTGACAATTACCTAGTCACTAACATAAACAACCACATACATTTATATATATACATTTATATATATTAACCACTTTTAACAGTTAATTCTTTACAATTAAATTTCTATTTATAGAAAGTCAAATTATTAAAGTATAATTATTATGAATTTTTATTTTTTTTAAAAAAAAAAATTATTTAAAATTATATATTTATTTTTTTATTTTTTTTAAAATCCAGCATTGTGCTAAAAAGTACAGGTATATCTATATATATATATATATATATATACAAACACTCAAATTACGAACATAATGGAAAACGTTAAACCACCAAATAATAACAAAAAATTATTTACTGATAATTATAATGCTCTAGTTAAAGATAGACATAAAAAAAATGTTACATATATAGAGGAAGAAAAAACAAATCAAAGTAGTAGTGTAATAAGTGATAATTGTAGTAGTAATAATAAAAATGGTATCGAAGGTAGTATTTATGCAAATACGGCATTGTGTTTAACCGGCATGTCTTCAGTTATATTATACAATTATGTACTAAATACAACTCCTCACATACATGCACTATTAAATAAAAAAATACAAGTCTCCTTTACTTTTTTTTTATATTATTCAGTTGTATTTTTAGTTTCAGTAATTAATTCTTTATTTGTAGAAGTAAAATTAATTACTTATGACATATGTTTTATTTTATCAATTTTAATACAATTACTTTACCCTATATTAATCAAATATTTCTATGTACAAACTTGGGCTTTTTATACACTTATTGTTTTTATTGGAATTATATGTTCAGTAATGAAGACTATGATATTTTCTATTTCTTCCATAATTTTTAATACTTCTGAAATTATTTGTTTATCTTATGGATTAACTGGAATGTATTCCTTTTTTATGATTACTACTTTTTTTTATTATATAACTGAAATAAATGAAAGTAAAGAAAAATTACATTTATCAATATTTTATACTTCAATTATTAATGGAACATTTATATTCATTTCCTTTATTTGTTATATGATACTAAAAAATACAAAAAATTTTAAAAATAAATTTAAAATATATTGGAATGATAGAAATAGTAAAAAGAATTTAAAAGATGAGGTAATGCCAGACATAAAAGAAGAAACAAAATTATATGCACATACAAACTTAGATATAAATAAATGCGAACAAACATTTAAACAAACTTCGCAACTTCCACAAACTTCGCAACTTCCACAAATTTCGCAAATACATTATGAACGTGTGGAACAAAAAAATACAAACTCCGAAATCGAAATCGAAGCCAAAACCGAAGCCATGGTTAAAAGCAAACAAACCGATTTACCCTTTTCTATTTTTATTGATAAACAAAATGAACAAAAACTTCAAACGAAGGATGTATTAATAGGGGAAGAAAACAAATTAGCAAACATTGAAATACATGACTATAATAAGGATAACAAACAACTAAGTAATTATTATTCTGATAATAAAATAAATAATTTATATATGATCGAACATACAGAAGAACTCCTACCAGTAACAAATATGATAAAAAATTTACCAGAAGATATGTTAGTACATGAATCAAAAAAAATTAACAAAACAAAGAATGAAATAAAAACATATTCAAGAAAAAAAAATACACTTAAAAAATTTATAATAAACAAATTAAATATATTTAATAAAAAAAGTAAAAATGTAACAAAAGAATTAAGTTTAAAATTAATTTTATTTAAAAAATCATTTATAGTTTTATTTTGTACATTTTACAATATATTTTTAAAAATATTAGTTTTTCCAGTAGTATGCCCAGAAATGTGGACAACTGAAGTGAATAAAAGATATATACTAATTGGTATGGTACAGTTAAGTGATTGTATAAGTAGGATTTTCCCTACATATAGTAATACATTCAAATTATTTAAATATTCCCTTTTACCACAAAAAAAAGTATTAATATTTTCATTTTTAAGAACATTTTTATCACTTATATGTTTACTTATTCCTATAACAAATATACCAATTTTAAAAAATTTTACTTTTCAATGCATTCTTATTTTTTCCAATGTTTATTTAAATGGATGGTTTGTTATATTATCCTTTATGAATATTTCTGAAGTTTTAAAACCACTTAATACCATAAGTAACGTATCAATCGTTAGTAGTTTCTGTGCGACATACCTTAGACTAGGCTTACTTGGAGGCTATGGTTTATCTACATTATATAGACTAATTGTCAAAAAATATATTTAATTTTTTTTTATTTCATGTTATAATATAGTTATTAATTTGAAGGTTTTTTTTTTTTTTTTTTTTTTTTTTTTTTTTTGTGTATGTACACGTACACACGTATATTAAGGATCTTTGTGCGCCTATCTGTGTATTCATTTTTTGTGGTTTTTCACAAATTTGTTGTGGTTTTTCACAAATTTGTTGTGGTTTTTCACAAATTTTTTGTAGTTTTTTTTTTTAATCACTTGTTTCATTTTGCTATTGTTTTATTTGTTTCTATTGCTTTATAAAATGGAAACAAACAAAATATAAAAAACATAAAATTATTAATACATTTTTTTTATTAATACATTTTTTTATTAATACATTTTTTTATTAATACATTTTTTTTATTAATATAATTTTTTTTTTTTACTAATGCATTTTTTTTACTAATACATTTTTTCATTAATCGATTTTTATCACCTACGTTTTTAATACAAATCACATTGTTTTTTTCCTTGCTTATTAAGCATTTTTTTTTTTTTTTTTTTTTTACCCATTCGTTGTTATACAATAATAATTTTCTTTACTTATTCTGTTGTTTTTATTTTTTTTAATCCTTTGAAAATCGCAATGTGATTGTGAATCATTTTGTATGTTAAAATGTACTTATTTTAAAACTGAAAAAAAAAAAAAAAAAAAAAAAAAAAAAAAAAAAAAAAAAAAAAAAAAAAAAAAAAAAAAAAAAAAAAAAAAAAAAAAAAAAAAAAAAAAAAAAAATGTTTAAAAACATAAATAAAATAACAAGTGTAACTGTGTTAACAAATTTGCAATATAAATACTTGAATATTTTTTACTTTTTACTTTTTACTTTTTACTTTTTAACTTTTTACTTTTTAACTTTTTACTTTTTACTTTTTACTTTTTACTTTTTACTTTTTACTTTTTACTTTTTAACTTTTTACTTTTTACTTTTTAACTTTTTACTTTTTACTTTTTACTTTTTAACTTTTTACTTTTTACTTTTTACTTTTTACTTTTTAACTTTTTACTTTTTACTTTTTACTTTTTACTTTTTACTTTTTACTTTTTACTTTTTTTTTTTTTTTTGTTTTTCCCTTTATTATACACCATATTAAATATTAAAAAAAATACAGAACTGAAAAATGTTACTTGCATAAGTAACTTATGACACAAATATACTACAGTGGTATATTTCGAATCATTCGATGAGATAAACGTAATTTCCAGTTTAGTTAGTTTTGTATTATTTCATCTATTTTTTTTATTTACTCATTTATCCATTTGTTTACCCATTTGTTTATCCATTTGTTTATCCATTTGTTTACCCATTTGTTTATCCATTTGTTTACCCATTTGTTTATCCATTTGTTTAGGCTTTGGCTTATTTTGGTCACATTTTACTTATCACTATTACCCGTTGAATATATAACAAATGCTATTTTTTTTTGGAAAAAGCAAAAACAGCAGAAAAATATTCAGTGCCTTTGTGTACACTTGTGTGAGCAACAAAAATGCATTAGCAACTTACAACTTATCTCATAATTAGTTTTCACATATACATACACAACACCTATATATGTGGCATGATTTATAAAAACTTATAAGCACATGCCAAACAAAACTTCTTCAGTCTTTCGAATTATTCAAAATGAATTTTTGTTTAATTATCACAATACTGCAAACGTAGTTAAACTAACTACCGCTTACAACACCGCTTACAACACCGCTTACAACACCGCTTACAACACCGCTTACAACATCGCTTACAACACCGCTTACAACATCGCTTACAACACCGCTTACAACACCGCTTACAATTTAAAATTAACAAGTAGATTTTTTTTTTATAACCATAAAATGTATTTTAATTCAAAAAATGAGGAGAATGGCCAAAAAAATTATTTTTCTTTAAAAAAAAAAAAAAACCAGCCGGTATGTGATTATGTTGAAAATGATGAAGATGCTTACAACAACAACGAATGTGTATATATAAAAAATAACAAAAAATTTATTATACTTAAAAAAACAAAACAAAACGCGAACATAAAAAAAAATACCAACGATGACTATAGTGATGACTATAATGATGATTTACCAAAACACTTTAAAAAAAATGTCTCACAAAATGATTCAATAAATAATTTAAAAAATTTGTATATATATAACAAAGCCGTAACAGGCAATAACTTACTTATTGACTATACTGGTACATATAAGGAGGAGAACATCTATCCTCTTGGTGATGATTCCGATGTTATTAACGAGTCAGGAAGTAGTACAAGTTCAAACGTCAGCACAAGTACGAGCATAAGCGCCAGCGAAAACTCACATACCAACACAAGTATAGACGCATATACCAACACGATTAAAGCATACCATGCCAATCTGTTCAGTAAAGATATGAACGATAATAAAATTGATAGTTCAACCAATAAGCAAACCCCAAACATAAATAATAACAGGTTCAATATGAACATAACTGTTAATAATTACAATATAAAAAACAATATTATACAAAACATAAATAATGATCATTTAAATACAAATAAAGTAACTAATATAAGTGAAAAAAAAGAAAACGAAACATTAATGGAAATACTAACACAACAAGAAGATCATACTATGATACATAATGAAAAAAGATTTTGTGATTTTTTATGGACTGTTGTAAAATCAGGTAAAGGAGGAAGTCCAAATTATAAAAAAAGAAGAAGTCGTAAATTAAAAGGGGAAGGTTATGGTGGACATGGAGGTAATGTTATATTAGAAAGTAAAAAATGTATTTACGATTTAATTAAAATAGAACAAAAAATAAAAGCTAAAGATGGGGGAGATTATAAAGAAAGTAGTAGAGGAATGGATGGTGATGATAAAATTATTCATGTACCAGTTGGTACAATAGTACGTAAAAGATTATATTGTAAAAAAAAAAATGAAAATAATCGAAAAATATATAAAAGTATATTTTGGTATCAATTTTTAAAAGAAAATGAACAATTATTAGTAGCTAGAGGAGGTAAAGGAGGTATTTCTTATTCCGTTTTTAAAAAACATGATTATAGATTACCCGAAATGGGAGAACGTGTAGCGTTGGAATTAGAATTAAGATTGTTAAATGACGTAGCTTTTATAGGTATAGAAAACAGTGGAAAAACCTCTTTATGTAGTAGTCTTAGTAATTATTTTGGTAATATAAACAATGATATTTATACAACTACCATTCCTCATGTATCTTATATTAATTATATTGATGGAGTGGAAATACCATTATTAGATACTCCATTTTTATTTTACAATGCACATAAAGATAAAGAAAGAGGAAAAAGAATTTTAAGACATTTATATCGAACTAAATTAATAGTTTATGTAATTGATGTATCTAATGATCAGTTACAAAATATAGACGATTTGCAATTTGAAGATTATTATATGACTACTTTGAAAAAAAATATAAATAATAATAATTATGAAGAAGCAGAAAAAGACGAAGAAGAATTACGCACAATATTTAATAACAATGATACTACTACTTTTACTGGTGAAGTTAAAACGATTAAATTTGATTCTCCAGAGGAACTACATCCTGATGAACAATACGAAGATTCTTATCAAAATAATATATATACAAAGCAAAGTGATTTATATTATGAAGCTGTAGTAAATACTAATCAAAATGGAGTTAATAACAACGGAGTTAATAACAACGGAACTAATAAGAACGGAGCAATAAAAATGATAGGAGAAAACAAAAGAGAGAGAGAAAACAACAATTTGAAAAATTATTATAACGATACAATTAAACAAATAAAAATGTTAAGAAATGAATTATTTTTATACAATCCTGAATATTTAAAAAAAAAAGAATTAGTCGTAGCAACGAAATGTGATATGTTACATAAAAATACCTTAATCAATTTAGATTCTTTATATTTTCGATTGAAAAATATTTTCCCTGATATAGAAGTTATAGGTACATCGGCAAAATTTGGATTAGGTATAAAACTGTTAAGTAAAAAAATAAGAGAACTTATTTATCCGCAACATGTATTACAAAATACAAAATTATATGCAAAAAATATTGAAGACTATGTTATACCATCTTATGATCATTATATTAAAGGAAAAAATAAATTAAAAAATTATGATCTACCTGATCATATTAAACATATGTATGATCATAATTATATGGAAAATATGAATTTCTTTTTAAAAAAAAAAAAAAAAAAAACCGGTGTCAACAATGACGAGAGGTTACAAATAGAGAAACACAACAATGAATAATACCATTTTTATTTGAACTGCTTTTGCATTTTGTATTTTGCATTTTGCATTTTGCATTTTACATTTTGCATTTTGCATTTTGCGTTTTACATTTTACATTTTGCATTTTGCGTTTTACATTTTACATTTTGCATTTTGCGTTTTACATTTTACATTTTGCATTTTGCATTTTGCATTTTGTATTTTGTATTTTGTATTTTGCATTTTGCATTTTGCGTTTTACATAGTACAAAAAAAAAAAAAAAAAAAAAAAAAAAGAGGATTGTTATGTTTGTATTATATCCATATGGAGTTACCACGGGAATAATAAATAAATAAAAAAAAAAAAAAAAAAAAATAAACAGGTAAACGCACGAATTAGTAAAAAAAAAAAAAAATAAACAGGTAAAAGCACGAATTAGTAAAAAAAAAAAAATAAACAGGTAAACGCACGAATTAGTAAAAAAAAAAAAAAATAAACAGGTAAACGCACGAATTAGTAAAAAAAAAAAAAAAAAAATGAAAATTTATAGAGATATACACAGCATGGAAAATGTAACGTCTTATCAAACCATCAGTATCATGATTAGAATATATTAACAGGTAAATTACAATTATACAATTTACACAATTTTTCAGTATACTTTTTATTATAACTACAATCTTTTGTATAACATTTCATTTCACTATTCAAAGTCGATGAAACAATATCCCCAATTTTTAAAAATTCAATGTTATTGTTATTTTCTTTTTCCATTTGTTTTGTTCGACAGTGTCTTAAGGGAGGAACGGCAATTGTACCGATCATGTCCTGCAAAAAAAAAAAAAAAAAAAAAAAAAAAAAAAAAAAAAAAAAAAAAAAAAATGGGAAGCGGAGATAAATGAAAAAAAAAAAAAAAAAATTAGCATGTTTATCTATTTAAATGTGTATATATATGTACGTATGGATGGATAACCTTGTTGTTTAGGAGTGGATTTAAAAAGGGGTACAATTCCTGCGCATAATACGAAGTTTTAAAAGTAAATAAAGCAGTCAATCGACTTCTCAAATTATCTTTTACTAAAAATTGAGGTATATACTGAAATGTGTTATGTTTTTGATTATAAATAACATTTTCATGAAAAATAGAACAGTGTAAAGACAAAGGAGTGTAAACTGAATTTAAAAGATTGTTATAATTATTGTTTAATCTTATATGGGGGAAAGATGTTGTTTGGTATTTAAAAATTTTATAATTCAAACAATAATTACTTTTTAATTTATCTCTTTTTGTATAATTTTGATGTATGTTATATTCAGAATTACTATTGTTATATGTATCATAAAGAGAAAAACTGTTTGTATAATCTTCTTCTACATTTTTTAAAAATTTTTTTAGTTTTATTTCTAATAGGGAAAAATTATTTTCGTAATAATAATATTTAGTAACAATAAAATATTCAAACATAGTTGTATTATTACATATATGATTTATATTATTGACATTTAAAATTTTGTTATTTTTATAAACTACTCTATTTTTATAACTACTTGCAGAAATTAATTCATTACTGTCGTCACCACCATCATCATCATCGTCATCACCCTGTATGTTGTTATTACCTTGTATATTGTTATTACCACCATTTAAAGTAACATTTTCTTTTTCATAACCATAATCTAAAAAAAAAGTATACATTCTTATAAAATCTTGTATAATTTTATTCATAAAATTAGAATTAAAGCTTTGAAAATTCTCATCAATATATTTTATATATCGAAACATATCCATTTCAAATGTAAATAATTTATCTGAATGTATTACAATTTTCCCATTAGATCTTAAAATATTTAATGACATAATACTATGAAGTTTAAATAAATTGAAACTAATTATAGTTTCGTTAATATATTGTTCATTGTTTATAAAATTCATAAATTCTTTAAACATATGTTCGTATGATAATTCATTCGAGCAAGAACCACAACCAGAACCTGGATCACTATTTAGATACGCATAAAAAAAATAATAATTATAAAAAATATTAAAATATTCAAAATTAACATTTTGAATATCACAACAATTCCAACATAATTGTAAAATAACATAACCTTCTATTGGTATTTTATTTCTTTTTAAAAATTCAAAATCATTTAAATTTTCATTTACTAAATTTAAAATACTTATAATAGGTATACCATATCTTTTTTTTAATACAGAACGTAATTCTTTTTGATATTTTTTAAAATATTTATTTTTACTTTTACTTTTTTCAATATATATATTTTCATATAATACATCATTAATACTAATTAGTTCTATTAATTTTATTAAAAATTCATACATTATTTCATTTTTTAAGTATCTAAATCCTTTATTTTTTATATATAATAAATTATTCATACTATATTTTTGTAAATGTAATAAATAACTACAAATCTCTTCATTAGAAAATTGTAAATTCTTAAAAAGTGCTTCTTCACTTATGTATATCACTCCATCATCATTATAATCAATCCCGTTACTATCTGTAGTAGAACTTACTGAACTATTATCTATAAGAAGTGTTTCATTATTCACAATCAAATAGTATGAAAATAATAATTCAATGTCGTTAAATATAGTTGCTTTTTCAGTTAAAACTATTTTTTCTTTACATAATCCCATAATAGATAATGTTTTAATTAAATCCTCTTCATCATACTGTTTTAATTTGTTTTCATTCGTTGTGTTTAAGTTTGAAGAAACGAAACCATTTTGTCCTTCTGTTTTATTATTTGTTAATGTTAAGGCGTCATGATAATATTTAGATAAAAAAGTTTTTAAACATATTGCTAATGTACCGTCAATATCATTCATTAAAATATTAAATGTTTTATTTTTAGTACATAAAACTGCATCATTTAAAATCCCCATATCCAAACATAATTTATATATAATATAATTAATATCTTTATTTTCAGAATAAATTAAATTTATTTTATATTTTTTTATTTTATCTGACATTAAATTTTTATAAGCACTACTTAATTCATATTCATGAGTATCACTATGAGATGTACCACCTTTATACATATTTCTCATATTATTATTAACCATTGTATTTTGTTCATTTGTTATTGTATAACTATGAGTTTTTATATATTCATTATATTCTTTAATATATTTATTAAACATTTTAAAATATATATCTTCTGATTTATTTATTATATTTTTTAATTCTTCATTGATAAAAAGTAATAACCATTCATCATTTATTTGTTTTATCATTTTCGATATATATATTTGCCATATCTCATCTTCTATCATTAATTCATTTTCTTCTTCCTCTTCTTCACTTCTTTTTACTTCTTCACTTCTTTTTACTTCTTCACTTCTTTTTACTTCTTCACTTCCTCCTTCTCTTCTTCCATCTTCTTCAACAAAATCCTGTCTTTTTTTCCCACTCTTCGTTATACTTAATATATTTTTTGTAGTTGTATTAATAACTGGACTTGTTGCAAAAACTAAAGATTTATCTGCTATATCACATACTTCATATATATAATTACATGTTTTACTATTATTATACAAATTGTTTTTAGTTATTTCTCCATTCTTAGTTATTTCTACATTCTTAGTTATTTCTACATTCTTAGTTATTTCTACATTCTTAGTTATTTCTTTTGTAGGATATTGATTATAAAAATTACTATTTGTAGTATATTTTAAAATACATATATTCTCATCTTTTGACAATATATTAACCATACCATCAATTATATGAGCAGAAACATACAATTTAGGAATTTTTTTTAATTTACTTACATCACTAACTAAATGCTTTTGTACATTTATTTCATCTTCAAAATTATAATGCCATCTCATATATGCCCATAAATGATCTATTGCATATACATATTTATTTTCCGTTGTTGATGGAGTTATAGTAATTTTTTCTTTTTGCATAAATGGTTTATTATAATGGGAAGTTGTAGTTTTTTTATCTTCTACAAAGCTTACCAAATTTTCATCTTTTATAATATTTTTTTCTTCAGTTAAAAAATCGGAAAAATCAGCCTGGATATCCAAAAGTGTTAAAGAGTAGTTGTTTCCCTTGTTATAACTTTTTTTCAAAGGTACAAATTCGCAGCCATTTTCTAAATACTTAAAAAAAAAAAAAAAAAAAGAACAGTAGTGAGATATAAAAAAAATGATGTACATACATGTGTTTATATGTTAGTGTGTGTATATAACTAAATATTTTTATTATTTTTATAATCAATATAGTGTATGTAATGAACACATATATTTGTACTTTAGAAAAAATACTTTACCAATGACAAAAAAATAAAAAAATAAGTATATAAACATGATCAAATATTACATAATACAAAAATTGATATATTTACATGTTTTCTTTTTTAATCAAGGAATCATTACCCAATTATAAAACTTTGCCTCATTCATTTTAAATGAGTTTTCCTTATTTTTGACTTATTTTTGGCTTATTTTTGGCTTATTTTTGGCTTATTTTTGGCTTATTTTTGGCTTATTTTTGGCTTATTTTTGACCTTTTTTTTTGACCTTTTTTTTTAACCTTTTTTTTTAACCTTTTTTTTTAACCTTTTTTTTTTTTTTTTTTTTTTTGTTTTAACTATCGATAATTAAAATATGTTGGAAGCACGGTCAAAAGAAGCATTCCCACACAGTACCTTTCTGTATGGGGATGTGGCATGTATATATATATATATATATATATATATATATATGTGTAAGTAATATATGCTTGCACATATGTTTGCATCTATTTTTATTCATATGTTTACTTCATTATTTATATAAGCCATGGATACATGATTTTTATCCCTATGTATATCGTTTTTATAAGATAGTATTAAAAAATGAAAGAGCTAAATTAAATAAGGTTATATTAAATTAAACTAAATCGATAATGCATCTGCATGTTCGAATATGCATATATTTATTTAATTATTGTAAAACAAGTGCGCATATTTTTTTTAAGCATCTTTGTTTTACCCTAATATACTGTATATATATATATATATATATATATTTATATTTATATTTTTTTTGTTACGAGTTTTGCATATATATAAAAAAAAAAAAAAAAAAAAAAAAAAAAAAAAAACTTAAGAAACTTATGAAACACATAACAGCGTTTATATGTTCGCATTTCTCAAATCGAAAGTTAAGAAATACATCTGTTTCATAATACTTTATACATATATTATAATTTATTTTGTTTTTCTCTTTTTTTTTTATTTTTATTTTTTTATTATTATTTTTTTATTATTATTTTTTTATTATTATTTTTTTTTTTTTAAACATATAAATTTGTGTATCATTACGCGTTTGTATAAACTTTAAAATTGTAATACTATAAAAGGATATATACATTATATTTGCCTATATAAATATATACATACATATATGTGTATTTAAATAAGCATGTATGGATATAGTAAGTACTCCCATGTAGTATAACATTTTTTTTTTTACATTACTATTTATGTTACCAATGATTTCACAAAAAAATAAGTACTACACTATGCTAACCAAGGTTTTATTATTTTAAATTAAAAATGAATTTATATATGAACAAAAAAAAAAAAAAAAAAAGATACAATGCTATATTTTTTTATAATACATTCATAAAATACATTTTTATACACTTTTGTATACTTTTTAAATATAAAGAATAATTGAGTTTGTATTAAAAAAGGTAAAAAAAAAAAAAAAAAGACAGTTTAGCCCTTATTACATGGTAAAATTAAAAAATTTATGGGGAGCACCTAAATACATGTACGAACACACAATATGCTTAAAGACTTGTATAATGGTATGTTTTTATTTATTTTATTTTATTTTATTTTTTTTTTTTTTTAATTTATTTCATTCAAAGTAAGATGTATAAAAAAGTGAACGTATATATATATTTACACATGTAAATGTGCTTACAAATACACCTATATTTAAAAAAAAAAAAAAAAAAAAAAAAAAAAAAAAAAACAGACTCCTATAAAGACGAATTAAAAAAAAAAAACCCTTTCACCATTAAATAATAGAATATGTATTATTATTTTTAACTTAATTAATAGTTACCATTTATATAATATTGAACATAAAAAATGTTATATGTAACGTACATATTACATGTATATACACATACTTGTATATCACGTTACACACATAATAATATAATAAATAGTAGTAATATTAAAAATATAACAAATATTTAATCTAAATCTTCTTTCTCTTCTTCACAACATTCAATCATAGGGTCTATAGTATTTTCATGTATTGATGGCTTAAACTTACCTCTTGGTCTATCTTTCAAATTCCAGTAGTCATATACATCATCATGTTTACACAAATATAAAATTTTTTGATCTATTGATTTATTACTAACCACACATAAAACAACATCACCTACATTAACATCACGAAACTGTGCGACAGATGAAGGAGTACAAGCAATTCCTTTTCTTGTACTATTCAATTTGAAAACACAATTCAACATGGATTTACTTACTAACATAGCTTCAATTATATTTCCTCTTTTAGCCAAATCAGTGGGCAATTTAAATCTAGAATTAAGAAAACAGTAATTTACAAAATCTTTTGATTTTTCTAATACCTTTTTTTTAGGTAGCAATTTATCAAAAATATTATACAAAGGTAATAAATATTTAACATTTTTTAAAGCATATATAATAGATGTATTACTTAATGGTCTTGTTTCCCAAAGTTTATCATTTTTACACATTTCTTTTTTTATATCATTTAAACAATCATCTTTTATCCCTAAATAATCGTATATAAGTTGAGTAAAACCTACTTGATATACATCCTTCTCCTTCCTTTTTTCTTGTAATAACATATGTGCTCTTGATATATCATACACATTTTCAAACTTTATGCCTAATTGGTTATACAATGCTGAACTGTCTTCTCTACAATCATGTATCAATTTTAACGTTTTTTTATTCTCAATTATTTTTTTTACACTATTTATAATGGATTGTTTCAGCAAGTCAAATATATAATATTTCTCAAACACGTTATTGTTTACTTCGCCTATATTTCTTTTTTCTATATACACTTGCATTAAACATATTTTTCCATATCTTCCTAAATTTGTTCCTTCAAAATCTATTGCAATAATATCATTTTTATTTATTTCTGCAGCTGTTTCTTCACCATCTTTTTCATTGTCTATAATTTGGATGTATTTATTGTTATATTTTGCCTTTTTATTTATTTCTGCAGGTGTTTCTTCACCATCTTTTTCATGGTCTATAATTTGGGTGTTTTTACTGTCATATTCTGTGTTTCTACTTTTTAAACTGTGGTAAAATATACAGTTTTTATAATCAAAATTTCTAGTTTTATATTCCTTTGAAATACTGGAAATACATTTTGTGTCATAAAATGATTTTATTTTTTTAACAATACTTTCATTTTTTACCTTTTTTAAAAAATGGGTATTAACTACATTATGGGGAAATTGTTTATATTTCCCAAACATTTATATATACACTTATATGTATACATATATATATATATATATATATATATATATATATATATATATTTATATACGTGTGTACATGACAATAATCATAAAATTTTTAGGCTAAAACACTACAAAACGTTATCCTTATAAAAATTAATGTGGAGAGGTGATAAAAAAAAAGTAGAAATAAATTAGCTAGTTATAATCGTATTTTTACATATTTGCAAAAAAAAAAAAAAAATCTGAAAAAACAGCTAAAAAAAAAAAAAAATAAAAAAAAAATAGCTAGTAGTTTTATTTTGACGTGTTATAAAAATAGCTAAAAAAAAAATTTTTAAGTAGCTAGTTGTACTTTTTTACTGTTCATATATATGAGCAAAAATTTGTAATAATATTTGTTCTCTGCAAAATGTAAAAATGAACAAAATAAAAAAAAAGCTATTTATAATTACATTAACTTTGGTTCGAACATGTAAAACAAAAAAAAAAAATATGTATATACTTATATGTACATATAAAAAGTAGCTGTTTATTGAATAAAAAATACTTGCGAATAATTTTTTTATCAATTTTTTTTTTTTTTTTTATACAGGTATTCCAACGTTAAATTTTATTTAAACCTTAACATATTTCAATGAATTTTTTTTTTATGCTTAAAAAATTT
>CABPSV020000030.1:0-16464 GCA_902459845.2 Hepatocystis sp. ex Piliocolobus tephrosceles
AAAAAAATATATATATATATATATATATATATATATATATATATATATATATATATATATATATATATATATATATAGCTATCCATTAACCATTTTTTTTTTTTTTTTCTTTTTTCTCTTTGTGTTTTTACAAAAGGTATGAGGAATGGGATAAAAAAAAAAAAGAAAGTGGGAATGCCTTTACCGTAATACATACATGTTCAAGTGAAAAATTTTATAGTATATTATATACCCGCCTTAACATGTATTAACGCCTTAATATTGTGTACTAATGCGAATCTTTATACTTTACATACATACATACATATTACATATGTACGTATATATATGTACTAAAAAGGGCCTTATATAAATAACAAAAATCGGTACGCTGTTTCCATTTTTTTATTATATAGCTAATTATGTGACATTTTTTTTTTTTTTTTTTTTTTTTTTAACAAAAGCCATCCATATCGCTTCAACTTTAAAATGTAATATTTTTAATCCATGTGCCGATATTCCATCCGAGAAAATCTTCTTAAACGCGCCAATCCTTTAGTCCCACTAATTAAACTGCCTTTATAAACCATTTTTTACGTAGCCTATGATACATATACACAGAAAGAAAACACATTAACGCAAGGCCACAATCCTCTTACTCCAAAATGCGTAACAACATGACCAACATAAATTGCTTTTTTCTTATTTGTTTTTTTTTTTCATAACAAAAAAAAAAAAAAAAAAAAAAAAAAAAAATTAAAACAATGATGGAGCTTAAAGATTATCTACTATTTAATAATGATGTATTAAATGACTTATCGTTTTTTGAAAAGGTTTTAACTTATTATATATTAAAAAAATTAACGAAATTGTTTTTTTTTAAAAACAGTGCTGATTATACTATTGACATATGTTCTTGTGAGGATTTTACTGTAAACAATTTATTTTATTCAAATTGTATTAATTTTTATACCTTAAAAAATAAGAAAACATTATTAAATTTTTTTTCAAAAGTGGTACTAAATGATAGTACAAAAAATGTACAAACTTATATTAAGCACAAAGAATTATCAGCATACCGTGTGGCTAGCGCTTGGAACATATATCTCATAACTGTCTTACACTATTATTATAACAAAATAATAAAAAATAAAAATAAGAAGAAGGTACCCAAATTAAAAAAAAAATTACCAATTAAAAAACAAAACAATAAAACAAATTTTTTTACAAATTTCTGTTCCTATATACTATGTCTTTTACATTACGAAAATCAAATTATTAAAAAAAGGGACAAGGAATTATTTTTATTTTTATTTTTTTTTTTTTTTTCAAAAAAAGTAACATGTATAAAAAAAAACAAAAAAGAAGCATGTTACTCTTATCAAAATGTGAAACATAAGAAAGGAAAAAAAAAAAAAACATTTTCTAAAAACTCATTAAATAATTATAATACAACACAATTGTTTGAACATTTTAAAAAATTAAACATAACAAATATAAACGATTTGATTCATAATCATTTATGTCATATATATTTGTTTAATGATGGTCAAAGTAGTAACAGTAATGTCGATGTTAGTGACATAAACAGTAACAACAACATCACCAACGTAAGAGAAAACGTGACCCAAAACAATACAAACGACCCAAAATTTTACTTCAAAACAAAAAAACCCAAACAAACTCTAATTATTTGTAAAAAATCTCTTTTTTTTTTTAATAAAATATGTTTAAGCTATTTACATTTTTTAAATGCACAGTGTAACAATAATCCAAAATTTATATGTGTCAAAAAAGATTATTTATATAAAAATAACAAAAATTTAAAAAATTTAAAAAAAATTAAAAAAAAAAGTTATCAAAAATTTTTATTACAATATAGCAATATACAAAATACGAATATAAAGAACAAAATTTTGTCTTTTTTTTTTTTGTCATTATTAATTAATCAAAACCAGTATAAAAAAAACATTTATAATTTTTCAAAAAATGACTATTACTCATTTTGTAACTGTCGTCCCTATTTGTTTAACAGACACACTTATTTGTTTAAAAAAAGAAATTATTATCCTTTATATATAAAAAAATATTTATTAATTTTTTATTATACATTTTTTTTTACGAAACAAAAAAAAATCCAAAAAATTAATATTACAACTCATGCAACTGATACAACTCATACAAATTTTATTACTAAAAAACATCGAGGTAAAGATAAAGTACTAACACAACATGCACATAAAACAGCTTTAAACCCATATGAACAGAAAAAAAAAAAAAAAAATAAAAGTTTTCTATTTACGACAACATGTATATATATATGTCTCCTTTACAACAACAATTATTATAATTTGTACAATTCTTTAATATATTTGATAAAAAAAAAAAAAAGTGTAAAATTACATGAGCGAATTAATCACTTAATAAATGAACTACTAAAAATAGACGCAAAATGTGCATATATATGGAATGTCAAATCATTTCTGTTTTACTCATACATTCAAAAATACCAAAGAAAGAATTTAAAAATTATCAAACAGTGTCAAATATGGGGGACACCCTTCAAAAAAGGTATATTATATAAACACACACATTACAATTTATTAATACCTGTTCAATTTCGAACTTATAACTACACGCATATTAGAAAAGTAAAAAACGAAAAACATTTTGCAAGTAACAATAATAAAAATAAAATAATAAAATATATAAATACAAATTTTGACTTTTTTTTTAATATAATAGAACTTAAAGCACATAACTATATGGTTTCTTCATACATACATACCTTTTATACTGTGCTAACCAATTTACCCACAAAATATTTTTTTACAAAAGAAAAAAAAAAAAATTTCATTTATAATGAAACAAATCAAAAACAGCTAGAAAAAAAATATATGACTCTTTTACAGAAAAATATGTATTATTACGCGTTACATAATTATGTTCTCCTATGTCATATACAACAAATATATTACTTTATTTTTACTCAAATAAGTAAATATTTTTTAATTATGTTTAAAAAAAATATATACTATAATTTTTCGGCTATACAAAATTTTACCACTTATGTAAACAAAAATGGAAAACGGTCGTATATGTTATCATCCACTCAAAGCAAAACAAACGGAAGAAAAAAAAAAAAAAAAAAAGTAACCTTTAAAGGTGAGTTAAAAAGATATTATTTATTTGTAAAGACTACTTATGTCGAATTTTATTTATTTTTAAAAAAAAGACAAATTAGACTATTTCAACTAACTGGGCTAACTAACCAAACGAAAGAAGTTATCCCAAATTATATAAATAACATAATGACAATTTATTTTTTATACAAAGACGTTAAAAAACAGATTTTGAATTATAAATCAGTTCCAACAGCAATGTTAAAAATACTTAACAATTTTTATAGTGAAAAATATTACATACATTTTTATGTAAATTGTTTACGAAATATAATATACTGTATTTGTAATAATAATTATTACTTTTTTGAGCTATTTTTTAATTTTTTTATTCCTTTTTTGTTAAAAAAAAATAAACAAACAAATGAGCAAGAACAAACATTTTTTCAAATAAAAGAAAAAAAAAAAGAGCAAAAAAAAGAGCAAAAAAAAGAGCAAAAAAAAGAGCAAAAAAAAGAACAAAAAAAAAAAAAAACAATAATAATAAAAAAAATGTTACAAAGTATTGATAAATATTTTTTTAACGAACTAAAATATCTTACAAAAATGTTTACTAACTTTCAATTGAAATGTCATGTCAACAGAAGTAAATGTATTAAAATAAAAAAAACAACAAACAACTTTTTTAAAAAGTGGAACTCTTTTTCCTTAAAACATATTTGCTATAATTGTGCAATGAAAAAAAATAAAAAAATAAAAATTAATGAAAATAACATTACTAAACATTTTTATATTTTTTCTATAGACAAAAATAGTATAGACACAAACTTAAATATTCGAATTGCTTATGAAAAAATGGCAATTAAAAAAATTATCGTAAGGGATATAACTACCTTTCCAAAAAAAAATTCAAAAAAAGTTGATAATATATACAGACATTATTTTATGTTTTATAAATGCATAGTTAATGTAATTTACGAATATTCTTTGTATATACATCGAATGTTGCAATGTTGTAGGTATGTGGATACAAGTACGGGTACAAGTACAAGTGCAGGTGCAGAAAATGGCAAAAAAAAATTTCGTAGTGTTAACACTAGTGGTATTAGACCTAGTAGGATTACCCCTAACAGTACGAATAGAAAAAAATACAATAGTAACAACAACATATGTATTAATAAAAATACCATAAACAATGGTAATAACAATATTAGTAATTTCAAACTAATACAAAATTACAATAAATTTAATATTATAAAAAATAGAAATGTTAGTTATTTTAATTTAAACATAAAACAAAGTTGTCATTTATTATACAAAATTTATAAAGATATATCATATTTTTTTAAAATCATGAAAAAAAATAATTTTACATTATTTTATATTATAAAACAATATTTATTTAAAAAAACGAAAAAAAAAAAAAAAAAAAAAAAACTTTTTTTAACTTCCTTTTTTTCAATTCATTTTCTTATATTTTTATGTGAATATAAATATGTATTTTATTTATTAAAAGATATATATAAAAATTTAAATTTTGTGTTTTCGAAAAAAAATTACTTTTTTTTATATCATAATTAAGAGTTTTTTTTTTTTCAATGCTCTTTTTAATTCTTTATTTAGCAAATTGATTAATAACATATGTTTGTTGTGTCTATATGTGTTTATATAAGTTTGTTTAATTGTTGTATAACCTTTTTTTTTACTTCCTGGTGCAACTTTTATTCAGTAAATGTGTTATTTATTTTTTTTTTTTTTTCACAATAAATATATATATATATATAACTACTAAATAGGTATACTTTAACTTGTCTAGCATAAACAAAATTTATTATTCCTTAGAGTTAATACTACACAAAGGTTTTTTTTTTTTTCTTCTTATCCACTTCCTATGATTTATTTTATTTCATTTTATAACAACATTTGAATATTAAAAAGGAAAGGTAGTATATATATGTATATATATATATGTGTGTGTACATATATATATGGGTAAATCCTTGCATGTATATACGCACTACTACTCTTGTTTGTTCTCTTGTTGATAACCATAAATAGCACAGGCACATTTCCTATGATTCAAATAATCATTTATAATATATTGAATACGCTGATTTAATATATCATGTAATGTCATATACTCAATTTGTAACTTTTTTCGTACTTTAAACTCTTTTTCTAGTAATAACTTTATTTTACAATTACTATTTTGTATTTGTTTTTTTATATGTTCCAAATTATTTTGATGATTTATTATTTCATTTGTATATATATTATTTTTGGAATCTGCATATTGTATAATATACTGTATATATTGTTGTTTTTCTTGTTCTTCTTTTTGTAATAATCGTAACTTTTCTTCCAATGCATTTCTTATACTATATTTTTCACTTATTTCTATTTTAAGCAATTTTAAATTATTTGTTATTTTTTTTATTTGTTCACGATAATTCTTTTCATTGATATCTTCAATGATTTCGTTCGTTTTGTCACCGTCTAAAAAGGTTAAGGGGAAGTTATCGAACAAAATTTGTTCACCCATTTTTTTTTTTTTTTTTTTTTCTTTTTTTTTGTACGGCTTTAGTGTTATAATGAGTATATATGTGTGTACATCCGAGTGTCCGAATGTCTTAATACCTTGTAAAATATATATAAACAAGTTTAGCTACTTTTTTTATATTTTTTAATTAATTTTTTTTTTTTTTTTTTTTTTTTTTTTTAATTAAAATTAAAGGACATCGTTTTTACAGGCGATGGTAAATATATATACGTATATATGTACATATATTAACCGTGAGAGACCACTAGCATATGCGGTTAAAAATAAAACATAACTGTGCTTTTCTGGTTTAATAGTATAATGCATCAGTTAGCGAAAAATCAAAAAAAAAAAATCATTACTCTCTTCATTGTCACTGCTTAATTTAAATATATGTGTATGTTATTGTTATGGGTATATGTATAAATAAAAAAAAAAACAAAAAAAGAAAGATGAAAAAAAAATGCATAAAAGTTTGTAAGTGCTCATTTATAATTAAATGAATTGAATTTTACCCTAGCTTAAAAATAGCTTTAAAAATAGGGATAAAAATAGGGCTAAAATAAGTGTTTAAAAATAGTGTTTAAAAAAAATATTGGTATTAAGCTTAAATTAAAATTTAAAAAAAAAAAAAAAATAAAAAAAAACTAATAAAATGAGTCACTTTGTTTACATTTAAAAACAGTTACGAATTCATTTATTTATTTTAATTTTTTTTTTTTTTCGATTAAATTAAATTAAAAGGAATATGCAAATATTATTTTCTCTAACTGTTAAGCATTGATAATATTAATATACTTTTTTGTTCAATTTTTTGTTCAATTTTTTGTTCAATTTTTTGTTCATTTTTTTGCTTTTTTTTTTTTTTTTTTTTTTTTTTTTTTTTTTTTTTTTTTTTTTTTTTTTTTTTTTTTTTTTTTTTTTTTTTTTTTTCAAAATGTAAAAGACTTTGGATTTACTCGTTGTTTAACTATTTTTATTTATGCCATGTATTTGATTTTAAAAAAGGTAAGGAGTTTTAATTACGATACGGCTGTCTGTTTTACTTTTTATTTTTTTTTCTGCTTAAATGTAATGTATACATGAAAAAAAAATAGGCTCAAAATAAATAAGTAAAAAAACGCATTTTAAACTAGCACATAATATAAAAGGAAAAAATGTAACTTTGTTAAAAAAAAAACAACATTTTTTATCACATTTTATAATAATAATAATAAAATAATAATAATAAAATAATAATAATAATAAACATTTTCATTCCTTTAAAATACTTTTTTCTCCTATAGTAAAATTATCAAAATATTTTACGCCTATATTGATGTTGTGAGTTTTTATAAAATCTTGGATAACTTTTGACACTTTCCGTTTAGTTTCGTCTAACATATATTCCTGCAAGCGATGCATAAAAACACAAAAATGAATTAGTTAATGAGTATCGAAATTATTGAATTAAAAAATAAAAATAAATAAATAAAAAAAAAAAAAGTAAAAAAGAAAAAGAAAAAAATAAATAAATATGTAAAAAGATGAAAACAATAACGCAACCATGACTACACAAAGTACAAAACTAAAAAACCGAAGAAAAAAAAAAAACAGTTAACCCCCATTTCAACATACCTGCTCCATTAACACCGTAGTAGCATAAAACTTTCGCATTTTTCCACTGATCATATTATTAATAATATTTTCACTTTTGTTTAATCCTTTTAAAGACTCTCGAATTATATCCATTTCTTTTTGTACAATATTTTTATTTAAATTATTTATGGTTATACTAATTGGTTTTGCTGATAAAATATGCATAGCTAAGTCATTAGCTATGTTATTTATATGTTTTTTTTTTTCTTCTATTTTTATTATTTCTTCTAAATTTTCAACATTTAAAACTAATAAAACACCTGATAATCCTAAATTCGTTTCAATACTATTATGAATATAAAAATGTAAAAATTCGTTTTTATTTTCTTTTTTATATTTAATAAGTCTACCAATTTTTATATCTTCTCTAAATATATTTCTCAAATAATTTAAATATTCTTTTACTGTACCTTTAAAACTTTTATCACTTAAGTCAACATATGGTAATTCCAACACATGTTTACTAAAAGTATCATAATCAAACACAGATAATGGTGAACCCATATCTGTTTGTACAATTGTTAATGTTAAATTTTTAACAAAATTTATAAATTTTATGTTACGAGATACAAAATCAGAATCTGTTAATACTTCTACAAGAACAATAGTATCTTTTAATATATTTGACCCTATCAACCCTTCCTTCTGTGTTTTAATAACTGTAGATACAAAACATGTATTTTTACTTTGCTTTCTAACAAGTTCAATAGCTTTTTCCGGATCATAATTACACTCTTTTAAAGCTTTATTACATAGTTGTATACTTGCATTTGTCATTTCTCTTACATATTTTAAATTTTTCAAATGCTCAACATTTGCTTGTACTCTAGTAATAGGTTTACGTTTAATACTGTACCTTAGGCGTAACAATTTTCTACTCGTCCTAAAACTTGTTATGTATTGTAGTAGTAATAATAAGCAGACATATTTTAACAAGAATGTCCATATACCATTGCTCAGCATCTTTTAACTTCATAAGTAACTTTTATTTTATTTTTTTTTTTTTTTTTTTCCCCGTTCTTTTGTTGTTACTTATTACAGCGCATTGTTCATTTTGGACCACTCTTTCGTTTTTTTACTGTATGTTTTTTACTGTGCTTTTTTTGCTGTGTGTTTTTTTTTTTTTTTTTTTTTTTTTTTTTTTTTTTTAGCATGATGTATATTCACATACTTATAGTTTAACTTTTTAACATATAAACCAAAACATTAACAAAAAATCTACACCATATTATATGTAGGTATATATGTACGATCACTTATTCATTTTGTACAAGTATATACATAACGTGTTAACACACATATATACCTACTTTTGTATTAACAAATTAAAATTTAAAAAAAAAAAAAATCAATTTGCTAGTTGAGTCGAGATTTATGTTATACAAAAAAAAAAAAAAAAATATATATATAACAGCTTAGGAATAAAATATAACCGTTTTGCATAACTTTTTGGATAGCTTCTTGTGATTATATATGTATATGCATATGTCCAATCACATGTGCATGTTCGTACATGCATTTGTACATACGTTTGTACACGATATGAACTTTATATTTTTATTTTAAAAAAATGTTTACCCAAAGTTTACAAAAAAAAGAAAAAAGAGTTGTGTTTATATTACTTAACAAAAGCAATTTTCACACATTTTTTTAAAAAAAATTAACACATATACATATGCATATGTGTACCCATTTTGGTATATCAACAAGTATATATATATACGAGTATATATTAAGAACTAAAAACACGTTTCAAAAAAAAATTGAAAAGTCGTAAAAAGTTTATAAATAAAAAAAACAAAACAAAAACAAAACAGCGGTAGTATCGAATATGTTTTTACTCCTTGGTGTAGTAATTTACAAAAAAAAAAAGGTAAAAAAAAAAGGTAAAAAAAAAAGGTAAAAAAAAAAGGTAAAAAAAAAAGGTAAAAAAAAAAGGTAAAAAAAAAAAAGGTAAAAAAAAAAAGGTAAAAAAGGAAAGGTAAAAAAAAAAAGGTAAAAAAGGAAAGGTAAAAAAGGAAAGGTAAAAAAAAAAAAGGTAAAAAAAAAAAGGTAAAAAAGGAAAGGTAAAAAAAAAAAGGTAAAAAAAAAAAGGTAAAAAAGGAAAGGTAAAACAAAAAAGTTAAAAAAACTAAAACAAAAAAAGTTAAAACAAAAAAGTTAAAATGATTACAAGTTGTTACAGCTATACTCCCAACAAAAGACTACATTATATTAAAGACTTTATGTACATAAGCCAATCTGAGTCGATTGTGTAATTGTTTAAATTATAAAGATTTTCATTTTTTGTTCCATTCAAACTTCTTTCATTAAATGGATGTTCTAATACTATACCTGTTTGTTTATCCATACTAAAATCAATAAATGAATTGAGTTCTTCAAAGTCTTCAACTGTACATTCGTCTTTATTAAATATTTCATTTATGGATGATACTTTTAATACATTAGACCCACATGGTTCAAACATAACTTGTTTATAAGTGTTTAATCCATACATACCTTCTTCCAACTTATTTAATAATGTCTTTGTTTCTTTCTTTTCTTCTTTCTTTTCTTCTTTCTTTTCTTCTTTCTTTTCTTTTTTCTTTTCTTCTTTCTTTTCTTCTTTCTTTGTTTCTTTCTTTTCTTCTTTCTTTGTTTCTTTCTTTTCTTCTTTCTTTGCTTCTTTCTTTGCTTCCTCCTCCACTTCCACCTTCTCCTCCGCTTTTTCCTCCTCTTCCGCTTTCTCTTTCTCCCTTTTAATATACTCGTAACTTTTTTGTGTATCTACAAAATAGTTTTGAACAACTAGTTTGATTTGGTTCAACTCATTCAATATGTTTGATTTTATTTTTATTACATGACTGGTTAATATATTTTCTTTTTTAACATAAACTAAAGTATTATGAAATTTATTATACAGTTGATGTATTAGCGCAATTTCATAATCAATTACTTGAATACATTGTTTATACCATGAATAAACAAAAAATGTATGTACTAAAATATCATCAATTGTGTTGTTTTGATTATTTGTTTTATCACTATATGTGTTATTTTGCAATTTATTATAATCACTACTCTGCGCAACTTTCTGATCACTACTCTGCTCAATTTCCCGGCCATTACTCTGCTTATTGTTCTGTATATCAACCAGATTAACACCACAACTTCGTCTCTGTTTAAAAGCTGTTTTTTTTAAACCACCAGATGTACAACCTTTTTGTTTATATATATTTTTATATATATATAAACTACATTGATAAATGTTTTGATTTAATTTACGTAAACAACAAATAAGTTTATTTATGTCATTTGGTTTTATATATACTACAGAATTTCTTATATTTCTTATTGTTTCATAATTGTTATAATTTATTTCATATTTTTTAGTATATATTATTTTGACATGAGTTGTATTATTTTTTTTTTTTATTATTTTTTTATTGTCTTGGTCATAAAAAATATTTGTATGTTGTCGTTTTTGAGGTGGTATTAATTTATTATCTTGGGGATATACTTGACTATTATTTTTCTGCATGTTGTACTTACAAATTTCACCATTTCTAATTGTAAATGCACAATTGTTAGGAATATTTATTTTTTCTTCACATCTTTCAATTATTCTATCAGTTTCTTTCTCAAAATGTAACATATCACCATCTTCTACACCATCTTCTACACCATTTCCTACACCATCTCCTACACCATCTCCTACACCATTTCCTACACCATTTCCTACACCATCTCCTACACCATTTCCTACACCATCTCCTACACCATCTCCTACACCATCTTCTACACCATTTCCTACACCATTTCCTACACCATCTCCTACACCATTTCCTACACAGTTCTTACACATTTTATCCACTTTTACATTACGATCATATATATTATTTTGTTTGTATTCATATTGATTACGTTCCAATTTATTACATTCTTTTATAGATTCTACATAATTTTTATCACATATTGTGTTATTATATACCTGTTTAGATTGTATACACACATAAGATAATCTAGAGTCACATCCTGTATCCATAAAAACATCACTACTATGTTCTGCGGCATTATATTCATTCAGCATGGAAATAAAAAAAAATTTACAAGCAGATAATGTAGTTGTTAAAAATGTTTTATTTAAAACCATATTTATTTGTTCTTGTAATAATAAAATATTAATTTTATTACAAATTAATTTATTTATTTTTAATTTAAAATGTATATTATTGTTACTATATATATTATTTAGTTTGGCTATTTTTGCAATAAATGTACCTATATAATTAATATTAATAAAACTAAGATATATATTTAATATATTTAAAAATAATGTTTCAAATATATGAAGTTTACATGCAGAAGCATAAAATTTATATCCATTGTTTATTTCTTCAATTTTATTTTTATTTATATAATTATGACTATTAAAAAAATTATTTTTCAACTTATATTTACAATCCATTTTTTGATTTTTATTTGTGTATATACTACTATTCATTCGATTGTTGGTCCAGTTATTATTACATCTAGTAATGTCATTGTTACTATTTATTGAAAACTCTTTTTTATAGTTATGTAATGGATTAATTAATTTAACTTTATAACTATTTATTAAATAATAATTATCTATATGTATATATTTTTTTTTATCTAAAAAATGTTCCATTATAATATTAATATAATAATTAATTATAAATGTATAATTTCTATTGTTTCTTAATATATTTAACAGAGTAATTAATGGTATTATGCATAATTCGATGTTATCTTTGTCGTTTTTGTTGTGACAGGAGTTTTTCTCACTGTTAATTCGTTCGTAACTATTACTACATTTATTGATCTCGCTCCGTTCGTAACTATTACTACATTTATTGGTCTCGCTCCGTTCGTAACTATTACTACATTTATTGATCTCGCTCCGTTCGTAACTATTACTACATTTATTGGTCTCGCTCCGTTCGTAACTATTACCACATTTGTTGGCCTCGCTCCGTTCGTAACTATTAACTTCGGTATTCACATCATTACCCTTGTTGTAGGGAAAGTCGCGATTGACTTGGTGGGAACTACGCCTACTTACCAAAAACTCATTTGTTTTATTTATACTTTTACTCATTTCTTTTAGTATTGTTTTACTTATATATAAGTTTTCTTTTTTTATTTCTTCATTTGGAGCAAAAATTTCAACTTCTGTTTTTGTCATAATTAAACTGCCAAAAGGAATAAAAGGTTTATATATAACCATTTTTTTGCGTTTCTTTTTTTCAGTTCTTGTATTATTATTACATTGTTGTTTCATAGAACTTTCAAACAAATTACTTATTTTGTTTTTTGTTTTTTTTTTTTTTTTGTTTTTTTTTTTTTTTTTCATTTTTATGACATCGTGCTGTTTCATATCTGCTACACCATTCCTATTTTCGCATCTTTCCTTGTCTCTTCCGTTATCTTCTTCCTCTCCATCTCTCTCTACATTTCTATCTCCATCTCTCTCTACATTTCTATCTCCATCTCCATCTCCATCTCCATCTCCGTTTTCCTC
This sequence comes from Hepatocystis sp. ex Piliocolobus tephrosceles, assembly GCA_902459845.2. Classification (NCBI taxonomy): domain Eukaryota; phylum Apicomplexa; class Aconoidasida; order Haemosporida; family Plasmodiidae; genus Hepatocystis; species Hepatocystis sp. ex Piliocolobus tephrosceles. Next base: position 12,803 of record CABPSV020000030.1, read on the forward strand.
TTCCATACTTTTTTCTTCCATACTTTTTTCTTCATCGTAACCTTCTTCTATCTCTTCGTCGTTTTCCTCTACATCCGACACATAATCAATATGCATAAAAAAATCAGAATTAAAAAAATAACAATCTGTATAACTTTTGTACGTATTATAAGCTTTCTTATATTGTATATCCTTAATTATATTTTTTAAATTTCGTTTACTATTATAACTTTTTTCATTATTTATATTTTTTAAATATGTTTCAATTAAATATTTATCATCTATAATTATAATTTCGCTAGTCAACTTTTTTATATGAACATCACTAAGAAATAAACACATTAAACGAAAACATAATAATCGAAATAATCTTTGAATGAAAAAAAAAAAAAAATTTTTTTTTAAAAAATATATTGTATACCCTTTATACATATACTTTAATAATAATATAATTAATAAACTTCTATAAATATACAATTCTTTATTATAATATTCATTTAAAAGAAAAAAATCACTTTTTATTTCTTCATATAATAATTTTACAATCAGTTTTATTAAACGTTGGTTTTTTGTTATTGGTATATATGTCAAAATTCTATTTTTGTCGTTTTCCGTTATTTCGGAATTTTTTATACTAGTATGATCATTTATCTGAACATAATGACCTATACCATTACATTTATTTTTATTTATAGATTTTTTTTTTTGAAAAAAAAATTCAGATTTATTATCATATACATCGTAAATATTATTATTTAAAGTCATACCATCACATAAACAACTTTTAAACAAATCATATTTATTTATCCATTTTTCATAATTATTTATTTTTTTTTCATGTATTTTTAACAAGTCATTATTTTTATTTATATTTACATATATATCCAAATGTACAGGTAAAAACTCACTTTTCACATCAAAACTTTTGGTTTTCACATCGTCTCTTTTACTTATGGATGCATTTAATAGCTTCACTAAAGATAAAAAAACTAAAGGATATATATCGATAATTATGTTGGTATATTTATTTCTCCTTCTACTCTTTTCATGGAGTTTTGTTTTTTTTCCTCCTTTCACCGTTTTTTTCAACATGTTAGACCAATACAAGCGATTGGCATCTTTTATTTTATTATTATACTCGATATTTTTTAAATTCCATTTATGTATATGGTTGATAAAAACTGACTGTTTTTTGTATATTTTCGTTTTTTCCTTGTCCAACCGTCTCTTCTCATTTTTATGTTCATAGTTCATATTTGTTTTAAAAATATATCCATCAATTTTACACAGTATGTTAAAAAGTTGAATTGTTTGTTTTTTTTTATTATACTTTTTTATTTGATAAACATAATTTAATATATGTATTGCTATATCTTCCTTAAAACAATTAAGCATTTGTTCATCGGTATTTACATTAGTTAATGAATTACTTATTTGTTTTGGTATATAATTTCTCTGTTCTTTTTTTATTAGTTCGTCTGTTGTCTCAATTAATTTGTTTTTATTTAGGTCGTTCGCTTTGTTATTAACTGTTTTTACTGTGTTTACTGTGTTTACTGTGTTTACTGGGGTGCGTTGTGTTATAAGGTGATATTTGTTTATTACATGTGTAAGCTCCTGTTTATGTGTAAGCTCCTGTTTATGTGTAAGCTCCTGTTTATGTGTAAGCTCCTGTTCATGTGTAAGCTCCTGTTTATGTGTAAGCTCCTGTTCATGTGTAGGCTCCTGTTCATGTGTAGGCTCCTGTCCACACATTTCTTTATTTCTTTTTATATTCTTACCCATTTCGTTTGCATATTTATCTAGATTGTTACTTATGTCGTTGTTACTGCGGTGACAAACAAATAAATCATAAAAGTTTATTACATGTTGAGTAGTATTGTTAATCGTGGTACATATCCGAGTGTTTACAACCTCATTTACAACCTCATTTACAACCCCATTTGAACGTTCGTTCGCATTTTCTTTCTCATTCCTACCCAGACACACATTGGTCAGCGTTCTGACAGACTCTCCACTTATGGCGTCGAATTGATCTGAAGTGATAATACTCTGTTTATTTTTCTTCTTTTTAAGTGCAAAAGAGAACTTGGTAAAATGCATAAAATACATCCGAAAATTTTGAAAAAGGAAAGAGAAAAAAATTAAATATGACAAGAACATACATGAACAAGGTTTTATATAAAGCTTCGAATTAAAATAATTATTATTTTTTTTTTTTTTTTTTAACATGTTGCATTTTTTATTTAGATTAACGTTTACATGGTCATGCTTATGTTTATACTTATGTTCATGCTTATGTTTATACTTATGTTCATGTTCATGCTTATGTTTATACTTATGTTCATGTTCATGCTTATGTTTGCGTTTTCTTTCCTTTTTAATAAAACGATCTTTATATCTTTTCTCTTTTAAACACTTTTTAAAGTTTAATGAATAAACGTCAGCTATATTTAAATTTACAGAATCAACATTAATATAACAATCATTTAAGTCATTTTTTTTCTTTTTCAAAAAATAATTTGCATAATAAATATTATGCATTAATGTTTTGTTTATCTCTTTTTTTATTAATATTTTTGTTATTATTTTAACTGATGTGTTTCCACCACTTTGTGTATAAACATTACTTAACAAACAACTTAATTTTTCTTTACTCATATGAGATATAAAAAATGCAAATAATATTTCAAAAATTGTTTTAAAAACAATACTATTATAAAATATATGTAAACATTTGCATAAAATAGAAAAACAAATATTTATATGGTCATCACTGTAAAATAATTTTTTATTTATTTCGTCAGTTTCGAATGTTAATTTTGTTTTTTTAATGTCATAACTTGTTTCGTTAGTCATATGTTTTTTATTATTATTATTATTATTATTTTTATTATTATTATTATTATTATTATTATTATTATTATTATTATTTTGTGAAACACATAAGTTAGTATTAGTTACGTTAGTATCAGCTACACTAGCATTAGTTATGCCGTAATTAATTATGCTGTTATTATTATTCCCTTTAAATATTTTACGCTTATAATTGTAAAAACTGCTATCCGGTATGTTGTCCTTATACAACGTGTCAACTGTGCTCTGCTCTTTCTTCTCATCCCAATTTTCAAACCCATCACTTAACCAATTATCACTTTTTACCTGATCAATATTCAAATTGCTACCATTAGAGGTGTAAGAACTTTCTGTAGTAAATAAATCACTATCTTCGCAAACACCACTATGATCATTTTTTTTTAATTTTACTATTGTTAAAATATTTTTTAACCACATATCATTATTGTAACGTTTAATTAAAATTTTAATAAAATATTTCATATATTTAAATACTACTTCTGTATATTCTTTTATATATTTTAATAAAGTTGTACATTCCGTTTTTATATTTTCGTTAGAAGTAAATGAACATACACTTTTATCGTCAGCTACAAAATTAATATATTTCATTATTATGCCTATAAATATATATATTAATGAGTAATTTGTGTTTGCATAATCTTCATACGTTATACCGTGTTGTGGGGTGGTGGTACCGTGTTGTGGGGTGATGGTACCGTGTTGTGGGGTGATGGTACCGTGTTGTGGGGTGGTGGTACCGTGTTGTGGAGTGGTGGCACCGTGTTGTGGGGTGGTGGTACCATGCTGTACGGTAGTGGTACCAT
>CABPSV020000030.1:24299-35166 GCA_902459845.2 Hepatocystis sp. ex Piliocolobus tephrosceles
TACACTATTTTTAAGGAAAATTTAAAAAATAAACAAGATGGAAGTAATAAAGACAATAATAATAATAATAATAAAGACAATAATAAAGACAATAATAAAGACAATAATAAAGACAATAATAAAGACAATAATAAAGACAATAATAAAGACAATAATAAAGACAATAATAAAGACAATAATAAAGACAATAATAAAGACAATAATAAAGACAATAATAAAGACATTAATAAAGACATTAATAAAGACATTAATAAAAACAATAATAAAGACAATAGTAATATTAAAAAAAAGATGAAAAAAAAAAAAAAAAAAATTTTATTTAAAAACACATTTATAAAAAATAAAAAAGTTAACAATGATGTAAGTGATAGTAATGACATAGATGATAATAATAACAACATAAATTATGGAAGTAATGGTGTTAATAAAAATTCGAAACGTGAAAATCAAAAAAGTATAAAAAGTCGTATGAATAAAATTATACATGAAAATTTTAAATTTCGTAACCACAAATTTAATGGTACTAAAAATGGGATGATGAAATTTCTCAACAATAGTAGAAATAAAGTTTTGGGAAATAAAAAAAGAAAAAAAGAAAAATGGAAAGAATATTTTAAGTTGGAAAAAAAAATATTAAAAAAATTTCGTTTTAAAAAAAGTCTTACGAATAACACAATAGATAGGAGTATGACTGATATAAATAACAGTACAAATGAATATTTGGAAAAAAAAAATATATCTTTTTTTTTAACATTATTGGCTGAATTTAATGATGATATATTAATGAATTTATTAGATGACTTGTTAATATATTATGATAGATATAAGACAAAAATTAATATGAACGAGTTTATGTATTTTGTATTTAACATTTATTTGAATGTATGTACTTTAACAAAAAAAGTAATTAACTATTTTATTGATTTTATGTTTTTATTAATAAAAAAAGTAACTCAAACTTCACAAAATATTATGAGTAGTTTATGGTTTTTATATATTATGTTTATTATTGAAAAAAGTAATGTATATACATTTCATGATAGGGTACAAAAAAGAATTATTATAGAACAAGTGACGACATTAATACAAATATCTTTTTTTAGTTATTATGCAAAAAATATAAAAAATAATTATAACATAGATACTCCATTACCATCCATTGTTTATCCATTTAATGTATATTATATTTTGCAAAATACTTTTATCAACTCTGGTGTTGATATACATCCTAGTAATTACTCTCAGTTCGATAATATGATTAAGGTTAATATACATGGTAATAGTTACAATAGTTATACTAATTGTGGTAATATGTATAGTGATGAACGTGATAGTTTTAGTAGTAGTAGTAATATAAGTAGTATCATTAGTAGTAGTAGTAGTAGTAGTAGTGATAGTAGTATTAGTAGTAGTAGTAGTAGTAGTATTAGTAGTAGCAGTAGTAGTATGAGTAGTAGTAACATTAGCAGTAGTAGCAATATTATGGATGAAAATGTTGAAAGTGATGAAAATGTGGATAGTGATGAAAATGTAGATAGTGATGAAAGAATTAGTACTGAAGAATATAGCACAAGTGATGAATATAATTATATTAACAATAATGAATATTACTATAAAAAAAAATATATAAATAGATTGTATAAAAAAAAAATAACATTAATACAAAAACATTTTAATATTAATGATTATGCAGAAATAGCAGCAATAAATTCTTTAGCATTTGTAGTGATGTGTATTTATCATTTAATCTATTGTAGTGAACATACAGACGATAACTTAAGTGTTAAACGTATTAACAATACTGTTAATAATATAAATAGTAATAATACGATTGATAATAATAATAATAATGGTATTAATGGTGTTAGTAGTACTGGTACAGTTAGTACTACTATAGCTGTTACTAGTGGTGGAAATGTTGCTAATGTTACAAATTCTACGAATTTGAATAATACTAATACATCTGTTATTGCTTGTAGTACTAGTTCAGTTACTAACATTAGTAGTAACATATATAGTAATAACAATGTAAATAACACAAATAATAATGTTGTAATTAATGCAAAAAGTTTTATATGCGAATCTGTAGTTAATATATTTTATGAAAATTTTAATAAATATATTTCGCTTATATATAATAATAGTATACAAAATATATTTTATAGATATCCACTTTTATTATTAATGAATATGTTAATGGATTATAATTATAATTTTAAATATTATATTAAAAAAATAACATGTGATATATATCCATATATGCATAATTTAGATACAAGATGTTTAAAAAGTTTATCAAAGATTTTTAAAAATTTAAATGAAGCTAGTATAGATGAATTATTATTACCTCCTAGTAGTAGTATATTTTCTTTAAAATTAAATATTATCAATTCAAGAATTAATTATATAAATAAATTATCAGTTATAATATTATCTGCTAAACGAAATTTCTATTTATGTCATTTACCAAAAATTGCTGAAAATATATCTGAGTATATAAAATATTGCAATGACTTAAAATTGTATAAAGAAATTTTATTACTCATATGTATAATTATAATAAAAAATGATGAAAGAGAAGTATATATGATTATTCCAACTTTTATATCTTTAATTTTACAAATATATCATGTAGAAAGAATAAAATATAAAATAGTAATGGAGAATAATAAAATAGATAAAAACAACATTGTTAGTAGTAAACATACTGATGATGCATATTTATATGATTTTAATACATGTAATAATACAGAAGTTTTATCTTTACTTAAAACAGTGTTAATTATTATCAACGTGTTAATAAAAAGTAATGTTAGTTTTATTAATTTTTATTCATGGTTATTTTTTAAAGATATAAATATAAAACGAAAGAGAAAAAAAGTTATATATGAGAAAGTTGGTAAAAATTGGTATCCTTTAGCTATTGGAAGTGGAGTAATTACAGACATTACTAATGTTGGCGATATTACTAATATTACTACATCTAATTGTAAAAACAAAAGAAATAAATACTTTAATTTACATTATGATAGTAGTAATTATAATAGTAGTATTAGTACCGATAGTAATAGTAGTAGTAGTAGTAGTAATAGTAGTAGTAATAGTAGTAGTAGTAGTATTAGTAGTAGTGGTAATAGTAGTAGCTGTATTATTGATGATAGTGATAGTGACAGTAATAGTACCGATTATACCAGTGGTGATGAGAATGAAGATAGTAGTGTTGATTATGTACGAGTTTACGAAAAAAAAAAAAAAATTCATAACAAAATTATGAAAAAAACTATAAATAACAGTGTGGGGAGTACCGATTTATATATAAATAAAAAGAATTCTATGAACGAAATAAAAAAATCAAAGACAGAAAATGAGTTAACATTATATTATAAAATGAATACAAATGTAGAAGAAAAAAATAATAATCAAATTGGTGGTGTATCTATTATTGAAAATCATGTAACTGCTAATGTCGCTGATAATAGTATGGTCAGTTGTAGTAATAGATCGAGTAGTATTAGTAGCAGTAGTAGTAATAGTACAAGTTATTATTCCGGTGGTACTATTACTGTTTCCTTAAACGCAAATGATGAAAATTGTAATAGTAATAATAATAAAAAAAATAAAAAAAATAATATGATTTCATCAAGCCAGTTAGAACAAACTAAAAATTTAATAACAGACGATACTGAGCCGTTTTTTATTCCATTTTTAGATATTATAGAAAAGTTATATACTCCAGAAAAAAGTAATAAAAAACGTAAAACTCGTGATATAATCGGAAATAACAATATTTTAAATGAACAAAGTAAGGACCAAAATAATGACAAAAATAATGACAAAAATAATGACAAAAATAATGACAAAAATAATGACAAAAATAATGACCAAAACATTGACCAACATAAAAGTAGTGACGTTAGTAATCATAAAAGAGATATTAGTATATCAAACATGAGTAATAAAAGTGTTGTTCATGACCATATTAATGAACAAGATGATTATGTTATTAACAATATGAATAAAGATATGAATAAAGATATGAATAAAGATATGAAAAATATGTATAAAAGTATGAATAAAAAAGAGAAAAAAAAATTAGACCAGTTTACAAATTATTCAAGTGATAAGGATGTATTAGATTTAAAAAATGAAACATGTAATTATTTATCTTCACATAAAAAAAATACTTCCAATTTTATTAATCAAAATAAAGGTAATTATGTTTATGATGACATGGATGAACATAAAAATGATGCTGATATATTAGATGATTCGAAATTATCGAATAATAACAATAAATATGATGTACTTAACAGTCATAACACTATTGACGAACTTACATTTAAACAAGAGCAATCATCAGATGATGATATTTATTTCTATTTATGCGAAAACTGGGATTATACACACTGTTTAATAAATTACGATATAAAGAAATATTTAAAAAAAAAAGCAAAAAGCAAAAAAAATAAAAAAAAGAAAAAAAAAAAAAAAAAAAAAATATTAGCTTCTATTCATTCAAACAAAAATATACCATTAATATTAGTCTATTTAGCTAAAAAAATTAAATTTAATTTTTATAAATACCCGATGAAAAAAACTAAAGACGTAACTCTTGTTTTATTAAAAGAGTTAAATACTTTGGATAGTGACATAAACAATTTATTTTTGGAGGTGGACCTGGATGCTGTATATATGGATTTCTTGTTCAAATGAGTAGTTCAAGTAGATAGTTCAAATGGGTAGTTCAAGTAGGTAGTTCAAATGGGTAGTTCAAGTAGATAGTTCAAATGGGCAGTTCAAATGGGTAGTTCAAATGGGCATATTTATTCATGCGTTTGCACATAATAACATGTATATATATTTTTTTTTAACACCTAATACGTTGCTTTTCATTTTTTTTTTTTTTTTTTTTTTTTTTTGTACATACTTTGCATTCCTCGATATGTTTACTCTTTCATTTGTTTCGTTTTGTTCGTCCATATATACATTTATATATATATATATATATATATATATATATACATTTTAGTGTGTGTGTATACGGATGTGTCACCCTTTTTCGATGTTCTGCTTTGTTTATATTATATTCATTCCTTATTTTTTTTAAAAAACTATTATGAACAGTTTTCTACTTTCTTTTTTTTTTTTTTTTTTTTTCATGTGAACGGTATAATGTTTAAATAGTGAACATAAAAAAGCTTTTTTAAAAAACAAAACAAATAAATAAACAAATAAGTAAATAAATAAATAAGCAAATAAATAACGGATATAAATAAATAAGCAAATAAGTAACGGATATAAATAAATAAGCAAATAAGTAAGGGATATAAATAAATAAGCAAATAAGTAAGGGATATAAATAAATAAGCAAATAATGTTAGCTATGCATGAACGAGCAAGGTGTGACACGCACAAGCAAAGTTAATAATGCATATGTATAAATTAGCTAACTAAAGCCATTTTATTCATGTAACATAAAAAAAAAATTAATTTTTTGTCTTTGCTTACAAATATATTGTAATGCAAAAATGTATAATGTGGTTATATTTTAAAGTATGTTTTGCTAGTAATATATGTACATATGTATGTTGTATAAATATGTATGCTCATTTAAAAAAAAAAAAAAAAAAAAAAAAAATAATTCATATTCATGTTCATGTTCATGTTCACCTATTTGTGTTTGTAAAAAACAGGAACTGAGGGGTCCGTTCCACCAATTTTGTGCTTATATGAATCATATACTTCTTTTAAATATTTACTTTTAAGAGTTTTAAAATTGTACATATAGTTATTGTTTTCAGCAAATTCGTTTGCTTGTTCGATGTATGGAGTTATGACTGGTACTCCAGTTCTGAAATAAAATTGACCTGTAGAATGAGAACGTATAAACACATTTGTTACAACAGTAATATATGTGTCATAAATATATATGTTTATGTGTAAACTTATAAACGAAGTATATAGCCAATAATGTTATAGTAATAATTTTTTTTCAAATTTATTCATAAAAAAAAAAAAAAAAAAAAAAAATATATACCTGTTTTAATTTTAAAAGCATTTTCTTTATCACCATTTATTAAATTCAACATAGACTGTAATTTTTCAATATCTGTTAAAAATATAAATGTTATGTGAAATAGGTGATGCAAATATATAGGTATAACATAAGTAATGGTGTGTATATTTCGACACGACACACGTGTGATAATTGGAATAAATGGTTTATTAACAAAACAATAAGAATTTTGAATAAAAAGCAAAGAAAAAAAAAAAAAATAAAATAAAATAATGTAGAAATGGGAAGAAAGGGTACAAAAATAGGTTTATCACATTTTTAAAGTTTAATCGTGATTTCCCATTTCTCTTGTCCATTCACTTTTTCATTTTTTTTTTTTTTTTTTTTTTTTTGTTCACTTACTGTTGTAGTTAGCCATAATATTTGAGTAGATTTTATTTTTCATGTAATTTTCGTAATGAAAGGCAGTCATATCGTACATAAGACGATTAATAAAACTTTTGTTTTTTTGAAATGACTCGTGTAATCTATTTTTGCAGTAATTGCCCTCTCGCTTAAACATGAAGGCCATTTTTTCTAACACGTTTGCTTACTTGAAAAAATAAATAAAACAAAATACAAGAGGTAAAATAAAATGTACTACATTTTAATTTATATTATTCGCGCGAGTCGTTCATATGCTTTTGCTTATATAATATATATATATATATATATATATATTATTATTATTATTTATTTTATTTTTTTATTTTTTTATTTTTTATTTTTTATTTTTTATTTTTTTTTTTTAAGTAGAACGAGAGTGTTCACGTTAAATCATTTTACAAATAAACTTTATCAATAAACATGCATAAATATTAGGAAAAAAAAAATTACTACTTTTCAGTAATTTTTTTTTTTTTTTTTTTAAACCATTACATAAAGAGAAATTAAGAGGCCTTATATAATGGGTACAAAATAAAAGATAAGGTTATACGACATGCGAAACATAAGAAGTAAATATTAACATATTTCAAAATGTGGGTAATTTATGTATACGAGAAAATATGGTGCGAGAAAAAAAAAAAATATATATATATATATATATATATACAAAATACTACTTAAGCAATAAACCCACTTTTTAACGAAGTGTACTCATGTGGATGTACCTATATATACGCACATATACATATATGCTACTAATTCTTTTTTTTTCTATTATTTATGTACATTATAATAAAATGTAAAAAAAAAAAAAAATTATATATTAATTTTCGAGTACTTTTTTTTTATGTGTTTTTAATTAAGCAAATAAATTAACTGTACTTTTTTTAATTTACCATTATATTTTTTTTTATTCTATTTTATTTTATTTTATTTCATTCTATTTCATTCTATTCTATTTTATTTCATTTACTTATTTTATTTATTTATTTATTTACTTGTTTTTTTTAATATATTTATTTATTTTATTTATTTTTTTTTTTTATGAATACCGTTTTAATTATTTTCTCTTATGAAAAAACATCATATTTAATTTTATATTTTACTTAAATATAAAAAAAAAAAAAAAAAAAAAAGTATAATCGCGCCTATCTAGTTTTTCTCATTTATATTCATATAGCCCAAAATTAGTTAAAAAAAAAAAAAATAGCAAAACACTGTTACTAGAAAAAAAAAGTTAGTAAAATATAGTTACCACAATATAATTATTACAACATAGCTAGTAAAAAAAAAAAAAAAAAAAAAAAAAAAAAATTATTGTTCCATTTCTATATTCATATATTATATACATTTTATGAATCAATATATTTTTATACACACCACAATTTTTTTTTTTTTTTTTTTTTTTATTTATGTATTGAAGTAACGAAGGTACTTATGAAAATTGTGTTAATAAACAAGAGCTGCTTAGCATATATATACACGTATATATATAATATGTGTATTGATGCTTTTACAAATACCTGTACTTTTTATACATATAAAATAATATATACATATGTGGAGTTTTATTTACGTTGTTTTATATACGTATACATATACATGGTTTTATATACGTACATATACATATTTACGCATTATTTACATATTTATGGTAATTTTTTTTTTTTTTTCATTTTTTGAATCTTAGTGAAAAGTTCGCAATCCATAAAAAAAAAAAAAAAAAAAAAGTAAAAAAATTTATGAAAAATTTATACGAGTGTTTTTTGTATAAATAATTAATATATGAATTAAAAAAAAATAAAAACTTTAGCTTACCTTATAAATATCATGTTACTTTCATACGTGTATTTATGTAAAAATTGTATAACCTTAGTTTATACAAATAATTAATAGCCGGCTTTTAATATTTTTCTCCATATAGTTTTATACATACATTTATATATTTACATATACATTTTTACTCAGATGGTTATACATACTCGTATACGCAATTTTTTATGTTCTTTTTTTTAAGCCCATTTTTGTTATGTCCATTTCGTTTTGCATATTTTTTTTTGCATATATTTTATTTAATATATTTTTTTGAATATTTTTTTTTGAATATTTTTTTTTTTTTATACTCGTTCATATCTCATTTTATTTAATTATATAAAAATTAAGCTAGCTGCTTTTTTTTTTTTTTTTTTTTTTTTTTTTTTTTAATTTTTATATATATATGTATATATGTATACAAAATTACCAAATGTATACTTTAAAATAAGCTTTATTGCTATAATATTATAACTGTAGTGTAACTATATTATAATCACGTTGTATATTTTGTCCTGTAAATATAGTTTATAATTACGATTTGACCCGTGTCGTACCTACATTAAAACAGAGCTATTTTCCGTGTTTGTTACAAATCTAACTGAACATAATGGAAGTATACAACGAGAACGGAGAGAGTTTAGATGGAAGTATGGCAAACAACAAAATATCTGGTGATAATTTTGTAGCTGATGGTCAATACGAAACTAATAATGGCAACGAAATGAACAATAACGTAGCTATTAATTTTGAAAAATCGTATGGACAAGAAGAAAATGGTATAGGACATACATCTATAAATATAAATAATAAACTAAAAGAAGAAGGACAAAAAGAAAATAAAAAAAATGGTGATTATATATATGGTGATGGTTATAATAATGTAGAGAATTCAAATAAAGAATCATTATTAGGTCATGATAAAAAAAAAAAAGATGGTAAGAGTAGTGAATTTAAAAAATTTGGAAGCATTTTTAAAAAAAAAAAAACGGATGATAAAAAAAATGATAAAGTAATAGATATACCATACTCTACATTTAATGATATGGAAGAAAATGGAGTAGCAATGAAAGAAGAAGAACAATATTATAACAACAGTAATAGAGGAAATAATAGCAATAGTAATATGAACGATCATAATTATTATAATGGTCATAATGACATTAATGGAATGAACGGACAGAACGGACAGAACGGACAGAATGGACAGAACGGACAGAACGGACAGAACGGACAGAACGGACAGAACGGACAGAACGAAGAGAATAGTGTTGTTAATAAAGAAGAACTAAAAAAAATGGAAAAGAAGAAAAAAAAAATAGCTGAAAATAGTTGGAAAAAAAAGAAAAATGATACGGATGAAAATGATAAAAAGTTTAGCGAAGTGTATAATTCTATATATGAAAATTTGAAAAAGAAAAAAAAAAAAAAAAAAAAAAGAAAAGATGAAGAATTAAGTAAAGATGAATATGATGAAGATGAAGATAGTAGTGATCAAGAAAGTCGTGGTTATTATGAAAAAGAAAATAATTATTACGAAATGAGTTATTCATCAGATAATGCAGATATTGAATCTTTTTCAAGTAGTGATGAAGAATTATATTTAAATAATAATGTTTTGAAAAGATATATTTCTGGACAAGTTACAAATATTGTTAGGACATCTTTTCATTGGGTAGTTACTTCTTTTTTTTTATTTTTTTTATTTGATCATTTTTCAATATTTTATATATATAGATTCATTTCGTTTTGTACTTTATTATTATTTACGCCTATCTCTTTATATTTAGTAAAAAAACAAAATGTTAAGTTTTTTTTAATTGCTACAAATACAGTTCGATTAATAATTTGGGGTTTCTTTGTACCATTCTTATATACCATGTATAAAGATCAAATAAAAAAATATTATATTAACGACTTTTATGAAATGGCAATAGTATTCTTATTATTAATAGATAATATACAAATTAATATATCAAATTTGTTGGATATAGATAATAATGGAATAGATTTTATTGTACAGAGATATAACTTAAATGTGAATGAGAAAGTGAAAAGAAAGTATATGACATTATATCAATTTTGTTTTGATGCTTCTTTTATTATTATTAATCCTCTTGTTATATTTATTATGTATTTGATTAGTAATTTATTTGACGAATCGTATTCAACAAGTTTATTTATTTATTTATGTAGTATTTTTATTTCTGCTTTGACTATATTTTCAATAGTTTCTTATACTTTAGGATTTGAACAAGCAGATGAATTAAAAAAAAAAAGAAAATATTTAGATACTAATATGAATAAGAGTGAAATAAGTAGTACTGTAGCTGCTAGTACAGTTATAGATAATTATGATACTTCAAACTCAAATAGTGGAACAAATATAAATTTAACAAATATTTCTGTACCAAACACATTGGGTAAAATGGCTAGCGGAAAAGGACAATATAACGAGTTTGATGAAAGTTGTAATAATAAAAATATTAACAAACATATTGAAATTATAAATAACTTAAATAATAATGATAGTAATGAATCAAATACAGTACAAAATTCGAATAAAAAAAAATCTGGTATAGAACAAAATGATTATTATTCAAATATATATGG
>CABPSV020000031.1:0-12281 GCA_902459845.2 Hepatocystis sp. ex Piliocolobus tephrosceles
TTATTTATTTATTTTATTTATTTATTTTATTTATTTATTTTATTTATTTATTTTATTTATTTTGGTTATTTTTTTTTTTTTTTGAGGATCAAGAAACGTTAGGGAGTGGGAATGTATATAAACGAAATAATATATTTTAATAAGTAGTTGTTGATTTACTATTTGCATATATTCTATTCCATTCTCTTGCAACATGTTCTGCATCATTTTTATCTTGTTTGAAATGTTCAGCAACTTTAGCATCTAAAGGATCATCAGGTTCAGGGGAAGATAATAAGGCCTGAATACTTAACAACACTGTTCTTATTTGTAATGCGGGACTCCATTTATCTTTTAAGATGTCAAGACATATTCTACCTAATTTATCCTATTAAATATAAAAAAAATAAAAAATAAAAAAATAAAAAAAAAAGACGATTATATATTTTTTTTAAATATGTGTTATTATGTATGTACCAAACAAAAACAATTATAAGCAAAGTTTAAATTTGTTTTTCTTTTTTTGTTATATATGAAAATGTTAAAAATAGTTTTATGTAGGTATGTGTCACATGGATATATGTGTTCTTATACGTATATATGTACATTTTATATTGAGTTATTTGTAATATAGTATATTCTTACAATATTAGGATGATATATTTTTGTCAGAAATCGGACTTTGGGTGGTTCCATTGGATATTGTTCAGGCAAAAATAGTTCTAATTTGTATGTTCCACCTATTCGTGAAAAAAAAAAATAAACAATGAAATAAATAATGAAATACATAAATAGTAAAATACATAAATAGTAAAATAAATAGATAATTGGCTAAATAAAATAAAATAAAGGTATTCACCCGATATGTACATTTATTTACACACATATATGTATATAAACGTTTATGTAATAGTAGAACCTTCATAGGGCGTTCCATCAGGACCATTCATTGAAATGTCAAAGTGCCTGTAATTTTCAGGAACAGGAGCCGCCGTTATACCTGGTGCTGTATCGGTAAAAATAAGAAACAAAAATAAATTTTGTAACACATATGTAGTTTTTTTTTTTTTTTTCAAAAAACTATTTAATTAGTGCGTCATATGATACTAATTATTGTATTATCTTTAATTGATTTCTTCTGTTTATTATATTTTGCTTTTTTTTCTTTATTTATGTGTTTTTTTTCTTACGTGGTTCATTAGCTAAATTATGTGTTTCTTTGGTTATTCTTTTGGGTATTGACATATTCTAATAATATTAATATAACAAAAAAAAAAAAAAAAAAAAAAAAAAAAAAAAAAAAAAAAAAAAAAAAGGGAAAAGAGAAGGAACAAAAGTTAAGATTTTAAAGCTATAAAGTTGCTGGCATTTGGTTTATATGTATATTTGTATACATAATAGAACATTTTATTATTTTTGTAATATAACATTATTTAGTGTTATATTTTAAACATGTATGTATATATATATATATAAAATATGCCTTCGACATGAATAATCACGCTCCTTTAATTTTTTTACTTTCTACCTTTATTATTATTATTACTATACTATTAGAGGCCTCTTATAAATAATAATATATTTACTACGCAACGTATCACAAGGATATATATATATATATATAGCGTTAAATAAAAATAGTGGTTTTTATTATATTTTATTTTTATTATTTCGATTGTTATTATGTGGTTTATATTTTTTTTTTAACTGGGGACTTTCACGTAATACCTTATTTTTGAATTCCAACAAATTTCTTATATTTATTTATTTTTTTATATATTTATTTCATTTTTTTTTTTTTTTTTTATACAAACATGTTAGTAAATATATATATATACATATATATATATATATGTATGTGTACTGTACACGGAGTAAACAAGAAGGTATATGAAAGAGGTAACTTTTTTTTTTTTTTTTTTTTTTTTTTTTTTTTTTAAATATTAATTATAATATCACCCAAGCAACGTAATAAACGGTATTTTATAATTACTCGTATAAAATTGTATTATAATTAACTTGTTTCTTTTTTAGTTTATTTATTTATTAGCTTGCTAGCTTGTTTCTTGGTTTCTTTACTTCTTTATTTCTTCGTTTCTTTATTTCTTCTTTTCTTTGCTTCTTTGCCTCTTGGTTTCTTTGCTTCTTGGTTTGTTTGTTTGTTTGTTTGTTAATTATATATATATTTTTTTTTTTCCTTTTTATTGTACAAACAATTTTTTTAAATTTAATTAATGCCTCATCACCAACATACACTATTTATTAATCACAATTTTTAATATATTTAATTTTATAAATAAATTATATTTTTTAAGATATCAATCACATGTGCGAATTTGTTAATTACGTTTTTTAATAATTTTTTTTTTTTTTTTTCGTATTTACAATTTATTAGTATAAAAAAAAAATAAAGTCTTCTTAAATATGTATATACTTAGGTAGCATGACAAAATAAATTATTATACTTTTACAGAGTGTACAAATAGAACAGTGGTTAGATATATATATATATATATATATATATATATATATATATATATATATACGCACATGTACACATATTTATGTGTATCTATTTTTATGCGTGCTTTTATTTTTTGTATTAATGATTTAATTATTTTTATGGTCAATTTTTTTTTTTATATGAATTTAAAAATAAAAAAATATTAGCGTACATCTAAACATTTGTTTATGTGTATCCATAACTATGAATGTGTAAATATAACAAACGGCTAAAAACGGAATTTTTTTTTTTTTTTTTTTTTTACAACACCGTTTACTAAAAATTGTATATGCAGGTGTTATATATAGGCACATATGTATTAGTGCAATGGTATGAATATACTAAAGTTTTTATTACAAGGGTTGACAGGGAGACTTAAAAATGTACATACACTTGTTTACATGTGTACAAACATACATATATATATATATATATATATATAGGTATATTATAAGTGTTCATAACATATTTCCTGTTTTATCTTAGTTAAAGCATTTAAAAAAAATATTCTCAAAAAGTTGTACATTTAGCAAAAAAAAAAAAAAAAATAATAAAAATTGTTTCTGCGTTTTATATTAACATTATAATTGAAGCATAGTGAAATTAATTTGTAGTACGTATAACCAATTGGCATCAAATAAAAAAAAAATATCTATCTATCTATCTATATATATATATATGCGCATGCATATGCATGTACATAAAATATATTTTTTTTTTTTTTTTTTTTTTTAAAGCGTTATATATATATTATATACACGCATGTACACACATGTTCTAGATCCTGCACATTAAACAACCTTTGAGCATTTATCTATATCTGACTGTGAAATTAATAAATCCTTTCGTTTGTAAAGTAACAAAATGGCTATATTGTAATCACTACATCCCCCATACAAATCAAGAGTAGAGTAATTGTGGGTACTTACTTTATCATCATCCATTTTTAGCCAAAAGGAGTCTTTTGGTTTTCTTGTTTTTTTATTTATTAAATTTTTTTGATTATCCATATCGTTAAGATTACTGTTATTATTATTCAAATTATTCAAATTATTTTTATTATTATTATCACTAAAATATGCTCTCATTTTTTTCCATGCAATATAATGACCACTATCTTCATTTCTTCCTTTATGTGTAATTACAGATATTAGTTCGTATTCACCTGTTGTCATTTTTATAGTTTTTTCAGCTTCCTTTGAGTTATTATCTTTATTTTCTTTTGTTTCATCTTTGTTTTCTTTTGTTTCATCTTTGTTTGTAAATGTATCATTGTTAATTGTGGTACTTGAATTTATTTCGTTAACACTCGAATTTCCTTCAGTCTGATTAGATAACACCATGTTATTTTGCATAAGAACTTGTCTTGTTAATTTCAATTCATCTTTAAGTTTATCTGTACAAAAATCATATGTATCAAAGGTTTCTGGGAAATTTACTTTTCTACATATTTTAGCAGTAACTATAGCAACTTCTTTGTTTGTTTCTTGTATTTTTTTTGACTCAAATCTTAAAAAATGAACAATAAGATATGGAGGTAATGAACTTAATTGCGCGTTTTTTTCGTATAAATAATTTTTATCATCTTTTGAATTTTTTTTTGTGATTTTTTCATGCATAGATAAACGTATACCCTCATGCATATGACTAACAGGTGTACTTCCTGTGCCCATATAACAAATTAATTTATTGTGAAATTCTTCAACTATTTCGATTTGTTTTTCGTCCATACTATTGTTTGTACCATCATTTTTACCATCATTTTTACCATCATTTACACCATCATTTACACTATCATTTACACCATCATTTACACCATCATTTACACCATCGTTTGTTTTTTCAACTTTTATTAAATTTGTGTCATTTTTATTGTCTCCATTTTCATTTATATTATTCGATTTTGTAGTAGCATTATTTATATTACCTTTTTCATTATCTTCATTCCCAATACATTTTACTTGACTTACAATTTTAAAGGAAAATAATTTATCTATTATTTTAGTATCTGCCTGTTCATTTAAAGAAGTAAGAATAGCATTTAAGCATTCTTCCGCATCTTGTTGAGCATACTGTTTTGTTTTTGCATTGACACTTTTAAATTTGGGATATACTTCTCTAAATGATTTTAAAAGTTCAAGAGGTACATATGGTTCAGATGATTTACCAAATGTTTTTGAAAATTGGATAAAATTATTAAATAAAATCTGTTTATTATTGGTTAAAAAAAATTCATTTTGTAATTCCATATTTTTTAAGCATTCACCTAAATCATCAAAAGAAGTTAAAAATTGTAACACAGCATTAAAATAACAAGTGTTTCCTAAATTTACTATACCTTGTTCTTCACATATAATATTTTGTTTATAGTTTAATTGTTCTATTTTCTCTTTTGATAAATCTTCCACAAAAACAATATCTTTAGGTTTTACTGCTAAAGATTCAGCTGAACCTATTAACATTATTTTGTCATTATCTTTAATATTTAATGTGTTTAAATCAATGTCACTTTTCAACAATCCTTTATACATCAGTTTTTGTTTGTCGGGTGCAACATGAGTAATAGACCTACACAAAAAAAAAAAAAAAAAAAAAAAAAAAAAAAAAAAAAAAAAAAAAAAATAATAATAATAATAATAATAATAATAATAACAATAACAATATGGTAATCACATAAAATATATAATAAAATCACTACGTTAAATTTTTATATATTAATAAAACGTATATTAAAAATGTCTATGTTATGTACATATTGACATGATTTTGTAATTTTTTAACGCAGTTATAATAGATAGTACGTTTTCATATATATACAAGTGCATATGTAGACATATGTGCAAATGCACATGTAGACATATGTACAAGTGTATATATATATATATATATATAGATATATAGGTATACATTTTTAAAAAAATATATTTACTTTATTTTGTCTGTTTTCTTTTTGTTTTTTTTTTTTTTTTTCCATTATTTTACCATAATTGTTGTTTAAAATTAAGTAAGGGCTCATTTGTGTTTAGCTCTAGATCATTGTATACGCTGTTCTTCCATTTTACTGTTACTTTAACTATTGGCATTTTTTATTTTCCCAAATATATTACTTTATTTTTGTTTTTAAATTATGTTAATTAAATTTAAATTTTGTTCGAGTATATTTGTGAAATATAAAATAATAACAAATATAAGAAAACCGGGAAAAAAAAAAAAAAAAAAAAAAAAAAAAAAGCCGAAGAAGATCAAAGCATAATCAGAAATATTTAAGTATAATAAATAAAAAAATATATATAAATAAATATACAATAAATCAATACAAACGACAATTTATGCGTAATGCAAAATCAAAGATTATTCTCTTTTTTTTTGTTGCATTAAAAAAAAAAAAAAAAAATAATAATAATAATAATAATAATAATAATAGTAATAATAGTAATGCAAAATTGTGACATACTAAGATAAGCTAATTGAATTGAAAAACTTATGCTGTACATATATAAGCAAACAGTGGAAATTGTTTTTATAAATGTCCATAAAAAAATGTTATGGAAAGAATAAAAGCATTCGATAATATTTGACGTTTTATAAAAAATAAAATAAATTTTTTCATAAAAAAACTCGGATACATATATATATATGCACATGCATTAACAAAGACTTTTTTTTTTTATGTCGTACATATATTCACATGTATAAATAAGAAGAGCAAAAAAAAAAAAAATAAAATAAAAAAAAAACTTAGGACTAGAACTAAAAAAAATTAAATAAGAATGAAAATCAAAGCAAAAACGAAACATAATAAAACAAAAATAGGCATACTATTATGCACAATGGTATTATATACAATAGGATTGAGAAGTTTGTTAAGTGTTTAACAGCATTATATCGCCACCTAAATTAATGTTGAATGTTTATTTTTATTCATCAAAATAAAAAAGAAAATTAATAAAAAAAAAATATAATGTTAATACAACTTTTTTTTTTTTTTTTCTTCTTTTATCTTAGCATAATTATTACAAAAGAATATAAAAAAAATTATCCGAAGAAAAATGCATTACAATGCAATACAGAAAATAATGGGAAAGTAAGTTTTAGTTTATTTACTTATTTATTTTTTTTGATTTTTTTGTTTATTTTTTTTGATTTTTTTGTTTATTTTTTTTGATTTTTTTGTTTATTTTTTTTGATTTTTTTGTTTATTTTTTTTGATTTTTTTGTTTATTTTTTTTGATTTTTTTGTTTATTTTTTTTGATTTTTTTTTTTTTTTTTTTTTGATAAGAAAATTTTACATTTATAAAAAAATAATTAAAGTAAAAATTAATTAAACATATGAAAAACACACACATAAATACATATTTATATTATACTTATAAAAATGACATTACTCAAAAAAAATAGATCAAAGCTAAGGAAGCACATAAATAAATAAATAGTGTGCACTTAGTTTATGTTGTGAAAATAAACGTATTTTTTGAAAGAGAAACCATGTTTATACTACAGGAGCACGTAGTACATATACATATACATATATATCAATATGTTTGCAATTCTTTATAGACAAGTTAGAGTAGAATAAAATTAAAAATTAAACACTTTGTAAGTTAAATATTTGAATAACTATGAAATATTTAAAATTTATTAACAAATATAAAAACCTCGGATAGTTTTTTTTTTTTACTAAAAAAAAAAAAAATATATAGTGTGAAATATATAAATTATATTAGTATTGCTACTATTACAAAAAAAAAAAAAAGAAAAAAAAACGAAGAATCAAAGTTTTTATAAAAAAAAAATAAAATAAAAATGTTTAAAGTTATAAGTTTTTGAACACGACAAGTATATATGTACATATATATATGTACAAATACAAACTCTTACAGCTGTCTGTCTGTCTGTCTTTTTTTTTTTTTTTTTTTTTTTTGCCATTTTAGTTATTTAACTATGATTTATTCACATACAGTTAGAATTTCGGCACTGTTATCTAAAACCAAAACAGTATGTTCAAACTGAGAACAAAAAGAATAATCATTTGTGCAGACAGTCCATTTATCTTTCCACGTATGAATATTTGTACTACCCTCAGATATTATAGGCTCAATAGTAAAAATTTGTCCTGTTTTCATATAATCACTTTCTTTATGACTATTAGGATAATGGTGTTCAATTAATGGGTACATATGCATATTAGTTCCAATAAAATGGCCACAAAAATTTTGTATTACATTAAAACCATTTTTATTTGCATGTTCAGTTATTACTTTTCCAATTTCTGAAAATTTTTGACCAGATTTACAAATCGAAATAGCTTTATAAAGACATTCTTTACTTACTTTAATTAATTTTTGGTGTTTTTCGGATATTTTTCCTATTCCTATTGTACCAGCACAATCACCAAATACCCCATCAACAAAAACGGTACAATCATATGTTATAATATCTCCTTCTTTTAATATTCGCAAATTTGGTACTCCATGACAAACCACTGTAACAAAAAAAAAAAAAAAAATAAAATAAAATAAATAAATAATTATATGTTATGCATATAAGCATGTACATATATAAATATATACTCAACTCACATACAAGATAAATGGTTACAACATTGTATATATTTTTTACAGAATATATTATAAAAAGATAAAAAAAAAAAAAAAAAAAAGTATACTATAATTTTTATTACCCTCATTTGGTGATGCACACACAGTTTTTGGAAAACCATGAAAATTTAAACCAGCTGGGTAAGCATTGTTTTTTATATAAAAATCAAACGCTAGTTTGTCAATATAATCTGTTGTTATTCCTTCTTTTGAATTTTTTAAACATAACATTAAACACTGTGCAGCTAGTTTAGCAGCTTTTTTCATTTTTTTAATATAATCCTCGTCTTTAATTTCGTACGTTTTATTAGAAGGTTTAACA
Organism: Hepatocystis sp. ex Piliocolobus tephrosceles; assembly: GCA_902459845.2. Lineage (NCBI taxonomy): Eukaryota > Apicomplexa > Aconoidasida > Haemosporida > Plasmodiidae > Hepatocystis > Hepatocystis sp. ex Piliocolobus tephrosceles. The sequence continues at coordinate 8,403 of CABPSV020000031.1, forward strand.
ATTCCATTTTTAGCATATGGTGGGCATTTAATGTGATAAGGTACATTTTGAAATGGCGTTACTTCATATTTGCCTTTAAAAAAAAAAAAAAAAATACTATAAAAAAAAAAAAAAAAAAAAAAAAAAAACTACTCAATTGCACATTTCGGATTTAGAGTTTTACAACATTAATAAACTAATGACTAAATAAACATCTATTTATATAGGTTTATACACATATGTACAAAATAATTTTGTTTATGTGTGTTTAAACAAAATATATGGATTTTTTTTTTTTTTTTTGTTTAAAGAAAAGGGAAATATATTTAGAGACACATTTTTTTTATCAAACAAGATTACATTGTAGTATACATTTGTATAAAACATAGAAGTAATACTACATAATGTTATAAAAATAATATATAAGTTATGATAATAAATAATTTGAATGTTTATATGTATATGCGTGTTTAATTACCATCTTCTAAAGTTGGCTTAAATGATGTTGGCTCAAAAACTTTGGTTTTATTTATTTTAGGTGTTAAAATATATGTATGAAAGTTAATCTGCTTTTTTAGTATTTGTAAAAATTTAAAGTTTCGATGTACATTAAAAGATAACATTTTACTAATTTGTTTGTTTGTTTGTTCATATGTTTGTTTGTTCATATGTTTGTTTGTTCATATGTTTGTTTGCTCATATGTTTGTTTGCTCATTTGTACGATTACTCATTATTTTATTAAATTATTGGTTTGTTTATCTATTTATTATATTTTGAATAATTAACATGTGTTTTTTTTTTTTTTTTTTTTTTTTTTTTTTTTTTTTTTTTTTTTTTTTTTTTTTTTTTTTTTTTTTTTTTTTTTTTTTTTTTTTTTTTTTTTTTTTTTAATTACTATTAAATTTGATTATGATATGCAAAAAAAAAATTCCATCATATCTACTAAAAAAAAAAAAAAAAAAGTGGCTTTTATATTTTTTCTATTCACTATCAACATGAATGTTTAAAAAATTGTACATTTTTTTTAAATGATTTTTTTTTTTTTTTAAGTGAGAATACAAAAAAAGTAAAAAAAAAAGAAAAAAAAAGAAAAAAAAAGAAAAAAAATGAAAAAAAACGTCAAAAAAACGTAAAAAAATATAAGAAAAAAGCGTAAAAAATGAAAGAAGAAAGCGTAAAAAAGTGTAAAATAAAATGTGAAAAACAAATATGTTCAAAATGTAACATACATTTGAGTTTAAAAATTTTATTTTTTGGTATTTTTTGCAAATTATATTTTTGTATGCTTAGGTTAATATCTTATATAAATATGTATCAAAATGAGCTAGTAGTCTAAATAAAGTGTATTTTATCAATACACCTATACATGTATTTATATTAACAATACTAAGTATACAGTGCATTAAAAAAAAATAGTATATAATATTAATAAATATAATCGTGTAAATTTATTGTATTGTGCAATTTTTTTTTTTTTTTTTTTTACAATACATTTTTAATTTTTGTAAAATCTAGTTTTATTTTTTATACAAAATACATTTATTTTAATGAATTTTCTAATTAATTTTTAACAATTTGTTTTTATAAAATTGTGCAAAATTTTGGATTTAAAACGATAATATTAATAAAAAAAACATAAATAAAAGGAAAAAAAAAAAAAATAAGTTGATGCATCTCATAATTAATCTATGTAATAACATGTTTATGATAATTTATTTCTTTCATTTTTCATTTTTCAATTCGTTTTTTTCTTTTCTTAGCAGTTGATATTAGAACTAACTAACATTAACATGTTGTGTGTTAGTTCTCTTATTAACAAAAGAAAAGAGCTTTTCATAATTTTTTAAAATAATAATAAATACGGGAATTAAAAGTTTTAAAAATATTATATATATATATATATATATATATATATATATATATACATTATTATTGTCATTAGATTTAAACTTTTATTATTCATTTGTTAAAGCATGTTTTATTTATATTTTTTTCATGCCAAAGTTACATAAATATACCATGTACATATGATTTATATAAAATTGACCAAACTACTATTGTGTCATCGTGTGAATTGCAGCATTTATTCATAAAAATAATATAAAATATAACGAAAACAGTAAATAGTACTATTTTTTATTTACTCTTTTCGTTATATTTTATATTATTTTTATGCATGAAAAAAGAAAAAAAATGTACTTTTTCTAGATTGTTAGATTGTTGTTTACTATTAATAAATACTAACACTTTATCATATATTCTTCCTATTTATTTTCATTTTTTATTTTTTATTTTTTTAAATTTTGATTTTTAATAGTAATCTTATATATATATACATATATATACATATAGACAGTTAAATATTAGGTACCTTTTTAATATTTTGATTAATTAATTTTTTTTTTTTTAAGTCGTATAAATCATAGCGTATAAATTAATAAAATATATGTAACCTTATTATGACATAAAATATTATATATATATATATATGTATATATATGTACTATTACGTACATATGTAATTTTTTTTTTAACTCTGAAAAATAAAAAACATAGATAGAATAATACACAAGTACAACAAACGAACGAATATAAAACTGTGACAATATTTTAATTTTTAATTATTGTAACACAATTTATTATTTAAATGAATAAATTTCACGTGTTAAATAATAGTGAAAATGAAGAAACATGTTTTCGAAGTAGTTCCAACGATAGTTCTACGAAAAGTAATTTATTGAAGGAATATGTAGAAGACATTGAAGAAGCAAAAAATGAAAAATTAAACAATAGTGAAACTAATTTGATTGTGCCTAATGAATTAACTGAAAATATAAAAATAAAAATAGTAAAAAAAGAAAAGGGAAATTATAATATAGATATTAATAAAATTTGTGAAAATTCTTTAATAAATACAAATAATTTAAATAGAAAAAGTTATACTACTAAAAACAATACATGTAGAAATGATGCATGTGGAAATGACGCATGTAGAACTGATTGTTTTTTTTTTATGAATAATAATAATAATGTCCCTTTTTTGTTACGACTTATAGCAGATTTCTCTTCTTTTTTATGTGCAGTTGGGGTTTGGGGTATGTTAGAAAGTCTTATACTTGTTTTATCAAAAGAAAATTATGTTATTAAACTTTATTATTATGTTATCTTTACTATTGTCTTTTTATCTTTTACTTCTTCTTTTTATTTGTACTTTAAAAAAAGTAAAAATAATAAAAAATATATACTTAATGATTTTAAAGCGTATGAATGAAAAGTAACATACAAAAATATTGAAAAAAAAAAAAAAACATGAATAGTTTTTAATATATTTTTTTTATGTTAGCCCTATATTTTACAATACCCAGTTGTATTATATTGTTTCAATATTTATGCACAGCAATATATTTTTATTTTGTTGTACTGTATTTTATATTACATTTTTTTTTTTTTTTTTTTTTCATAATTGTCCCATTATAATATATTTATATATACCCTTATAATGCACATATATATATATATATATAAATGTGTTGAATATTGCCTGTTTTTAACATTGTTAGACATTACTATATTTATGTTTTTGTTTTATTTATGTCTGTATGTATGTATGTATATATGTTAATACAGAAAGGGGACTGGAACCTATAGAGGGAAATGATAGAATGTACAGAGATAGTTACAAAAACAATAATATTAATAACAATAATAATGCATATTATGAGTGTGATAATAAACCACAAGGGTATGATAACTTAACTGAAGAAAAAAGAGAAGAAATAAAAAATATAACAGATGTGAATAATACAGTTCATATAAATGCACAACAACAACAACAACAACAGCAACAACAACAGCAACAACAACAACAACAACAACAACAGCAACAACAACAACAAACG
>CABPSV020000031.1:15220-22720 GCA_902459845.2 Hepatocystis sp. ex Piliocolobus tephrosceles
AAGTGGGTACTGCGATTGGTAAAGTGGGTACTGCGATTGGTAAAGTGGGTACTGCGATTGGTAAAGTGAGTACTGCGATTGGTAAAGTGAGTACTGCGATTGGTAAAGTTATTGTCAAAGCTATTTGCAGTTTTTTTTTTGTCCTTATTTTTTGTTTTACACGTCTTTTGTGCTTCACTCAATACGTTCTCCGTTTTTTTCATTTTTTCATTTTTACTCTTTTTCATTTTTACGCTTTTTCATTTTTACTCTTTTTCATTTTTACTCTTTTTCTTTTTTTGTTTTGTATTCAATTTGCACCCGTTTTTTTTTTTTTTTTTTTTTTTGAAAATTGTAAAAACTGATTTTTATTTTTTTATTTTTTTATTTGTTTATTTGTTTAATTATTTTTTTTTAATAATTTGTTTTATTCAATTTGGAGTATCAAAAAAGAAAACACGAGTTTCGAAACATATATTATATGTATATAAAAAAAAAAAAAAAAAAAAAAATAAATAATTATTACAACATTGGAAATATGGGTCGAATTTATTTTTACATTAGCTTATTATATTGGAATAGCTATATAGTCAAAATAACATCATGCAAAATAGTACATTAAAAACATAATATAACATGGTTATAGCATACTATATATATATATATATATGTATATATATGTATTGCTTATACATTACTTATATAATGCTCATATGTACAACACGTCTGAGTCAGGCGTGTTTTTTTTTATATTTTCATTTTTTTATATGTTCCATTTTTATATATTCATTCTTCTTTCAATATACTCACATAAAGGCTCTGCGGGATTTTCATTAATGTTTTTCATGTACTCATAATGCTCTATTTTGTCAATAGTGTTTCTCATAATATCCAATGACAACAAGCTACTGTTAATTCCTGGCAACCTTCTTGACGTACTTACTATGTCTCTATCCATGAAATTTTTAAATGCTTCTTGAGTACCATATAACAAACCAGTTCTTTTTAAATAATTTCTTTCCTCATTTAATAAAATTTTATCATGAAAATTTTCAATGTTATTTTCTTTGGCTTCTAAATTTATGTCTCTTATATTAAGTACATCCTTTATTTTAAAATCATAATTTAGTCTACTTAATTTATTGTTTTCCATTTTTTTTTTAAATTTATAACTTAGTCAAACACGTTTTTTTTTTTAATGTGATAATATAAGGGTTAGGGGCACGTAAGTAAGTAAAGTATATAAATGTTGATATATTTATGTATCGTTTATGTGTTTATTTAAGCTTGTTTTTTGTTCTTGTTCTTGTGCCTATGTTACATTTTATATATATATATATATATATATATATATATATATGTTTTTTCTTCAGAGCTACACTAAAAATGTATATGTTATGTACATATGAATATATATATGTATGTGTTTTGTAATGTATTATACAGAATAAAAAAAAAAAAAAATGAAAAAAAAAAAAAAAAAAAAGTAAAAATCTTGGTACCTTTTTTGCTAAAAATGGAATTATAAACAAAAATATTTGGCAAATAAGAAAATAAAAACTTTAAAAATATGTTTTTATAAACACAAGTATGTAAAAATATATGTGCATGACAATGTTCTTTTTTAGTTTTTTTTTTTTTTTTTTTTTTTTTTTTTTTTTAATTATAGATAAACATATATCCATGTGCTTTTAATCAGGAACTGCTATTGCAAAATGATATTACTAGCTAAAATGTACATATATATATATATATGCAAATTATATTTATGTACATATGCATATATAAAAACATATGTGTACATGTTCAGTAGTAAAAAAAATAAAATAAAAATACAGAAAGTTCTATGATTCTTTTTTTTATTTATTTTTTTTTTTTTTGTAAAGGATTATAAAACACATATTTTTGTGCACAAGTTTACTACTCTCTCACTGTGTCACTGTGAGGAATGTGCGTTTATATACATGCCAGTACGTGTTTATACTAATACATACTTATACCAATACATATTTATACCAGTACATATATATGCGCTGTAATATGTACAACTGTTTATTAATGTTATATTACCATTACGCATTTGGCGAAACTATATATTTTTTTTTTTTTTTTTTTTTCTAATTTACTTTATTAATTAAATTTTATGTTTTAGATATTATAACAATCATATATTGGAGATAAAAATAAACAAATGGTATGTGGAAGACTTTGTTGTAACAAAAATAATTTTATTTTATATAAGATTCGTTGATTTGTTTATTTGTTGTTTTTTTTTTTTTTTTTTTTTTAATATGGAAAAAATGGAAAAAGGGTCACACATATATGGTTATACATAACATATAGACATGTAGGTAGCTAAATAGAGATTTATATTTACATTTAACAAAAAATATAATAAAAATAATCAGGACATACTACGTACATATATGCAAACATGCACACTAACTAATATATATATGAGCACATAAAGGGTACATATACATATATATATATATATATATATATATATATGTATAACAAAAAATTGTTGCAAAGAAAAAGAAAAAAAATAATAAATAATCTGTAAGAACATTCTCTTTTGATTTAAATCATCACTTCTCTTTCAAAAAAGAAAAAAAAAAAAAAAAAATCAAGTCTGGGTTATGTTAAGAGAAAAGGCCTTCACAAATAAGAGTTTATAAAGAGGTATCTGCAAAGAAGTAATTACAAAGTAAATAAAAAGTGAATAAGTGAATAAATATATATATATATATCGTATACGTATGTACACGCATTTTCTGTTTTAATAGTGATTATAAAAAAAAAAAAAAATTGTGTTTTCAGTTTATTAATACCACATGAGCGGAATCCGTTTTAACACACAGTTGTAAGACTTTTTTTTCTGATTGAAGAGTAACTTCACTTAGTATAACTAAGTTGTTTGTCGCTAAGCTTGCGAAGTAGTATAGCTCCTACAAAAATAAAAAAAAAAAAAAAAAAAAAAAACATGTGTTTGGAGTATATACAAGTGTGTTAGGATAAACATAAACGAAGTTCTCAATGTGTTCTTAAGTATATTCATTTTGCTCGTTCAATTAGTTCGCTCATTTGTTTAGTTAGTTTAAACGTGCTATACCATGTTATTCACATTTCTTCTTGCTATTAAATTTATGTTAAAAATTTCCAGCCTTTTTACCAACATTTCTGACGTTATAACCATAGGACTTGCAGCCAATAATATATTCTAAAAAAAAAAAAAAGAAGCACGTTTAAATCAGGAAGTAAAAAAAAAAAAAAAAAAACAAGATATAAAATAGTAATAAACATGTGGTTTTTGTAAAATATACTCGTATATGTTGAGGCGTGTATGCGTAAAAGAAAAAAAAAAAAAAAAAAAGATAAAATAAAAAAAAAAAAAAATATGTATATATAATTACTTCTTTAGAATCTTCTATGAGTTGCCATTTTTTTTTAAATACGTTTTTTTCCATTTTAAAATCTTCAATAAAAACGACAAAAATATCGTAAGACACCTTAAAGTAAAATATATCTACGTTAGTTTTTATAGCCACCTGTAAATATAACACAATAGGTACAAAAAAAAAAAAAAAAAAAAAAAAATAAAAAATGAATATAAAAAAAGTAAAATTAATTGCCAGTTGTGCAAAATCAGATAAACAATAAACTTTTATTTTGTGATGTATGTACGTATACATCCATATGTTTCTCACTTACTTCTAAAAACAATGGATTAGATGGTGCCAAGTAAGAGTTCAACATATTAGGAACTAAATTTATTATTATTTCTAAAAAGGGTTAAAAATGTATACATATATATATATATATATATATATATATATATATATATATATATATATAAGCCTGATGAGTAGCTAGATGAATAAACACATGAATACGGGTATAACATGTATATATGAATTCCAAAAAGGATATTACATAATCCGGTATATATAACTAGTTAAAAATCTAAATATGTAGTCAAATAACTAAATAGTTAAATAAAAATTTTTATTGAGATGGTTATTAAATGAACCCACTAGGATAGTGCTATAGTATACTTATATAAGTGCGTGTATATAGATATAGGTATAATGTTACCTTTTCTTTCTCCGAAGGAAATGTTTTGTACTTCTAAGTTGTTTGACGGGGCTAAACCAAATCTGTTAAAAGAAATAAAAAAATACATAAAAATAAATACATAAAATAAGTAATAGAAGTATAAAAATCGAAATGTAAAGTGTTTACAAAAAAATAAAAAATAACACTAGGTATTTTTTTTTTTTTTTATTACGAGTTTTTGTTTATTTGAATTCCGGAAACAACTATAATATTTGACGTTTTATTCGTTACCAATATTTTTAACTGGATTTTTCCTAAAAAAATGGGAAATAATAAGGAAAAAAGTAATAAAAGTTGTACAACAACAAAAAGCTGTACATTAAAAAATATGAATAAGGGCACTATAGATAAAAATAATCCACTTAAGTAGTGCAAAAAAACAAAAAACATAAAAAAAAAAAAACAAAAAAAAAAAACAAAAAAAAGCAAAGGACGATATTCTTTACCATCGACACGATTTATAGATGCCATTATTGCCAAACCACACTTTCCATTAATACCAACATCTTCTGGAGCTAAAACAGGAACCATATTAACAGGAGGTGCAGTTCTTTTTTGTTTTTTATTATTGGTAGGTATAACATTATTAGTATTATTTTGATCCTCATCTAATCCGATCAAATCAATAGAATTTTCATCTTGTTCTTCATAATCTGATGAATAATTTTGGTTACTTGATGTTTCACTTGTGGTACCATCTGATTGATTTGAATTTTCTTCATCTTGATCATTTTTTTTTTTTTTTTTTTTTTTTTTTTTCTTTTTAGTATGACTATTATTATGTTTATTTTTTTCCATTCGTTTTTTAATTTTTAATACATTATAATCATCAACAGAGTTCATATTTAGTTCACTGTCATCATCATCATTATCATTATTTTCTAAAAGATATGAATTTGTTTTTTTAACAATAAAAGTTTCAGGTAATTTATGATATACTGAAGATAACATAGATATATTTTTAATTAATTTATTTAACAATTTTGTGTTTGTAATTTTATTTTCTTCTTGTATGGGTGGTTTTTTTGCTAATACAACTTTTTTTGCTACGTCTACTCCTTTTGATAAAAGTCTCCAATATATAAATGCTCTATCTCTTAAATCAGGATTATCACTTTCATCAGTTGCTAATTTTAATACTTTTGTTATAATATGTTTACCATTTTTAGAACATTTTAAAAATAATTTAACACTAGCTGTTAAAATTTGTAACTGTACATTATATGGTTCATCTAAAAAATTTTCTAAAAATAAATCAATCAATTCATGAGCATTTTTTATTCTTTCTACATATTCTCCAATAATCCAAATTAATGATGCTTTAGCATTAGATTCGTCTAAAGATTCAATATTTTCACATAAAATTGTTATAATACTTTCATATTTATTTGGATATTTTCTAAAAATATCTTTTATAACTACAATACATTCTTGAATAATATAATTAATTTTAGTATCTATTAAATCAAGTAAAATATTAATACATTTTTCACTAGCTTGTGGTAATTTAATAGCACAACAACCAATACCTCTTATACTTTTTTTAACAAAATCAACGTCTACTTCAGTTGAATATTCTTTTAATTCGTATAAAACTAAATCTACATTTTTTTCTGAAACTAATCTTATAATCATATCTAACTTTTCAATTTTTACATAAGTTGGTTCATTATATTTACAAAAAAAAATATTAATTTTATCTGATAATATATTTGGTAATTTTTGTGTAATTAAATTAATATTTCTTAAAGCAATATATTGTATTTCTGGTTCAGCTGATAAAAGAGTAACTAAAGAAGGACTTAATTTTTTATGCACGTTTTGAATAAATTCTTCATCTGTAATGTTATCTAATAAATACATTATAACTTTGATTGCTGATAAAACAACAGCTGAATTGGCATGAGATAAACGTGGTAATATTCTTTCTAATACTCTTTCTGCATCTTTAGAATTTTTTGGTTCATATAAAACCAATGCATCTAAAATAAACACTTGACCCCATTCTACACATTCGTTTATAGCATTAAGTAATTTATTTACATTACTTTCATTTTTATTTATAGTATCTTTTAAAATAGATTTATTAAAATTTTCGCAAATATCTGTTAAAGATATAATGGCATTAGCAACTACCATAGCATTATTATCATTAAGAATATCCAATAAAGTATCAATAAATCCTTCTTCTTCTACTAATTTTGGTGAAATATCATATAATTTAGCTATACAAATAACAGCTGTTTTTCTTACATACGGATCTTCATCTTTTAAACATCTTCTTAAAGGTTCAATTAAATATTCTGTAATTTGTTCTAATCTTATACAACCCATCGTTCTGATAGCCAATGCACGAATAAGTGGATTCGGATCAGAGGAATCTTTTCGAAAAGTATTTACTGCTAATATAGCTAATTCAGGTTGTACTTTAGCATAATTAATTACATATAAATAAACTAATTTTTTTAATTCTATATTAGAAGTTTGCATACAATTAACTACATCTGAAAATAAAATTGATACATCTTTTCCAACAGTCATAGCAGCTATTATTTTTTTTATAGCTTCTTTTTTTTTTTCTTTATGTGAAGAATGTAATTCTTCTTTTAGTTCGTGCAGTTCACCTTTCTTAGTTGTCTGAAAGTACCGTAGGTCCGACATTGTTGTATCTGCATCAGTTGTGCTTTTTTTTTTTTAGTTAAGCTTGTTTTATTATCTTCAAAAAGAAAAAAAAAAAAAAAAAAAAAAAAAAAAAAAAAAAAAAAAAAAAAAAAAAATTTTTTTTTAAATTTTTTTTTTTTTTTTTTTTTTTTCTTTTTTTTTTTTTGTTCTAGCGAGACAGCTCATATATGTTCACAACGTGTATATATATATCATGCGTATGTATGAATCAATTGAGAGAGAGGAACTAAAGGTAAATTATAAAATATAATGCCAAATCGAAGAAGGTTAAAAGAGTTATTCCCATATGTACGTATATAGGCATACGTACATAACACTTAAATTTTATGTTTCCTTTACAGTGTAAAATTGCATGCATATATATATATAAATATATATATATATATATAAAAAGTGTGAGTACCCAATACACGTATTTACAAAAAGTAAATAAAAAATAAGCAAATAAACAAATAAAAAGGTATAAAAATAAAAAAGTATAAAAATAAAAAGGTATAAAAATAAAAAGGTATAAAAATAAAAAGGTATAAAAATAAAAAAGTATAAAAATAAAAAAGTATAAAAATAAAAAAGTATAAAAATAAACAAATAAAAAAATATAAAATGTTATTTCTTTCACATTTGCTGTGAGTTCTGTTTTTTTTTTTTTATCTTTTTTTTTTTTTTTTTTTTACATATATTTACATATATTTACGTATATTTACGTATATTTACATATAT
>CABPSV020000031.1:25220-28295 GCA_902459845.2 Hepatocystis sp. ex Piliocolobus tephrosceles
ATTTATTTTATTTTATTTTATTTTTTTCGGCAAAGTAACAATAACATGCAAGAGATCGTACATTTTATATACTTTAATTTGCATGGGCATTAATATTGGTATTTGTATTAAATTTATGATGCGTATCTGATTGTATATTATTATTTATGTTAATGTTATAAGGTCTAGTGTTATTCATATTTTTGTTCATGTTATACATAGAATTGAATTGCTTAAAGCGATTAGTGTTTTTGAGTTTATTATTTTGATTATTATTATTATTACTAGTATTTTTATTTTTATATTTTAGTGTTTTTTGTAAGGTTTCATCTGTTGGTGGTTTATTTAACATTTGTACAATAAAATTTGAACGCATAGTTAGGTTTTGTGTTTTATCAATAATTTTTTGATATAAATTAGGCATAGTAGTTGAAATTTGTATACAATTTTTTTCACTATCAATTTTAGCATCTAATTTTGCATTTCGAATTAAGTTAACAATCCATTTTTCAGCATCTTCTTTTGACAAATTAACTTTATCAGCAATCATATCAATATTAATTGAAGTATGAATACGACAATAAGTTTCAAAAATTATAAATCTACACTGTTCTTCAATATATGGTTTTAATTTATATAAAAAAACATCTTTACTACATATAGTACCAATGTTTGCAATACATTTTTGTGCCATATTAAAATCGTATTCTATAAATATTGATATTAATAACATAGTAAAAGAATCTGAGTATTTATATTTCAATATATTTAATGTATTTAATATTAAATCAAAATGTTCTTTTCTGTTTCTATAAAATATAGCATAAACACAATAATATCTTATAATATGAGGACATATAATTGTTAATACTGTTATGTTTTTTTCATCCATAAACCATTCTTGAAAAGTTGAAAGTATTGAATGTTTTGTGTATATATTTTTAACATGTATTAAATATAAAAAAAAATGAAAAATTAAAATTAATGCCCAATGAATAAGCCAACTTCTTTGTAACATAATTTCATTTTTTGATGCTTTATCTTTATTTAATAATTGACTTAATGTAATTATTGTTTCAATACATACATTAACTTCGTTTAAAATTTCATCCTTAACTACAAGTTTATTATCCATATTTATGGTAAACATATATTCTTCATTATTCAAATTAATAAAATAACTGTTAATAATATTACTAATAATACCCCAATAACATGTTTTTATTTTTGGTGAATCAGATATATTAATAATAATTTCAGATATATTTAAAATATAAATTAATAAATAACTTTTACTTTTTTGGTAATCTTTTTTTTGATAATAATATCTACTTAATTTTAAAACCTGATCATCTATATTGTCAGAAAATGTATAAGTTTTATTTTTATTTAGATTCATAGTATTACACCATTCACGTAAGGCCATGACATTTTTTTTTTCGATTGTATTGGCACCCATTTGATTTGTACAATCGGCTTTATACAAACTCATAGCCTCTTGAAATTGTTCTACTTCTGCACTTAAACTAACTAAACAATTAGATATTACTCCTCGATTACCATTCGTAAATTCATTCTCTATACTCGCGATTTCTTTTTCACATCCTTCATTAATAATGTTAAGGTTGTTCTCAATTTCGTCATCATTTAAAACCTAAGCACGTTAAAAAAAAAAAAAAAAAAAAAAAAAAAAAAAAAAAAAAAAAAAAAAAATGGGATATTTGTGGTGTAAAGAAGAAATGGTAAAAAAAAAAAATTACATATAGAATAGCGTCAAATATAATAGATTGACTTAACGGCGAAAGAGTGTTAAGCAAAATTAAAATATACGAACACAAAAAAAAAAAAAAAAAATGCATATTTATAAAACTGATAATTATTCGTTTGTTAATTTAATTGTTTATTTTTTATTTTTTTTTGTACCTTATTTTCTTTAAGCCATTCTAAAATTATCTGAGTCATATGTGGGTCCAAGTAAGAGCAAATTTTACAAATCAAATCGGATTGATCCTTCTCAGCACAAATACTATTTTGTATATCATCCATTTTTTTGTGTTTTATTTATTTTTTTTTTTTTCTTGGGTTGGCAAAAATATATGGTATGATATGTTTTTTTTTTTTTTTTTTTTTTTGTTATTTAGTCAGGTAAGCTTAGTAAAATAATTTTATATATACTGTTAAAATGCGGTGGTAGTTTTTATTGCACAATATTACTATCTTATAGTCTACCTTCTTTGAGTTTTCTTCTTTAAATAAAAAGGAAAACCATATATATAAAAAAAAAAAAAAAATCTGGTAAAATAAAATTTTTATGTTCCTATTTTATAAATAATTATTTTATAAATAATACGAATATTTCTTGTTATTAAAAAAAAAGTAACATAAAACTGGAGTTATGCATAATTAAAATGTTGATTATTATACTGTTTCAATAACTTTTGTTCTGATGTAATATTTGCATTTACATGTAAAGATTCTGCTTTTCTCGTGATTGTATAAATAGGGTATGAGTAAAATTTGGTAGAAAATATGCAAATATATGAATTTGTATTATAATGTTTGTATGTTTATAATATTTGTATGTTTAAACATGTAGGTGTACATTACAGCTTTAATTACGCTCTGATCGACATCCATATAACAGTATATGGGCTATTTGTAGTACTTTCTCCCTATTTTTAAAAGTAAATATATTCGCATTTCTGTGATTATATTATTATGTTTCATACATACATATTTGATCACTTGTTTTTACATATGTACATATATTTATATTTACATATACATATATATATATATATATATATATATATATATATATATATTTTTTTAAATTTTTTTTATACTGAATTGTAAAAAATGTATTTTGTTTATCGAACATTTCTTAAGCAAACCCTAAAAAGAAAAAAAAAAAAATGCATATGTACTAGTACGTTTATTTAATTAGCTCCATCGCAATTTATTACAAAATGTAATACTAATTTTATTTTATTTTATTATTATTATTATTTTTTTTTTAATTAAAATAAAAATATTAAAACTTGTAAATATAAATAGCCATTGGTAAATTTTTTTTTTTTTTTTTTTTTTTTTTTT
>CABPSV020000031.1:28349-42591 GCA_902459845.2 Hepatocystis sp. ex Piliocolobus tephrosceles
ATATATATATATGAATAAAAAATATGAAAAATAAAAGATTTTAATAATAAATATTACAAAAATATTAAAAAAAAAAAAAATTAAATACAACGCAGCTCTGGGGATTTTATAAAAATTCCTAAAGAGAAAGGAAACAAAAAAAAAAAAAGAAATAACAAATAGTAATGTTTTACATATGTGATAATATGTTTTTACATAACTTTTTATTTGCAATTGGAAAAAAAAAAAAAATAATAAAATTAATCGATATGCGAGAAATAAAAGACGTATAGCATTATAGGTTGATCAACAAATATATATTTATGTAAAATATGCATACTGCGAATTTTTATAATGAACAAAAAATTATTATGTTAATTACTCTCAACAATAGTAAAAACTTTACACAACCATAACATAAAAATATTTAAGTTTTTCAATATTATGAATGTGCTTGAGATTGCATAATAGAAGTCATTTAAAAACTCAATGACTTTATTTTTTTTTTACACAGATTAACAGTATTAAATACTAGAATGGAAAATATATTCATTTTTTAAAACAATTTTTATGTAACAGTATGTCCTCTACAAATAGTGATATTATAAACAAGTAAACAAACATATCAACAAATAGATATATAAGTGAACATATATATATGGACAAGTGAAAAAATGAATAAATAAAAAAAATGAATAAATAAAAATATTAATAAAAATGAAAACGTATCATATTTAAAAAATATGTTAATAAATAAATAAAATAAACAAAAAAGAAAGAAATAAAATAAATAAATAACAAAATATAATAAAAAAATAAAAAAATTAATTCAATGAATAAACAAATATTTAAATAAATAAATGAATAAACAAATTCAAATGTTACACATATTCAATTATACACATATGTAATTTATATTTATATACATGTAATTATATGCATTCAGTATATTATTATTTATTTTATTTTTTTTTTATGCTATCTTTTAAAAAACTACTATTATTTCAGATATTTAATATCTAATTATAAAATTGCGTATTCATATGCTTATGAATTAATTTAAATGTTTTTTTATTTTTACTATAATTCATTGAACATTTATACGTACCAGTAGCATTCTGCAGATTAATAAAACTTTATATGTATAAAGAAATGAAAGTGTATTTATCTTTAAGTATAATATATACAATGTTTCGATTATCGGTTGTCCAGTAAATCGAAAAAATGTATAAACGTGATATATAAATATAGCTACGTTATGAGTAAACATGCTCTTTTTTTTTCTTTTCTTTATATAAGGGTGTTAATATTAGCTCTTACATAATATATTATATTGGTTGTTTTGTTTTTTTATTTTGTTTCATTCAAGTTTAATTTTTTTTTTTTTTTTTTTTTTCTATTATTACTAACATTATGTAATGTAATGCAATTTTTTTTTTTTTTTTTTTTTTTTTTTTATTATTTTGTTACATCTTTATGCACGCATTTAAGTGTATAAATTTGTGATGCATATATTAAGCACTCTCTTTATAGCTAAAAAAAAAAAAAATAAAATGTATGTGTGTGGTTGATATGAGAAAATATCAGCTATTTTGTTTTTTAGTTTTTTTTTACTTTCTTTTTTATTTTTTTTAAATAAAAAACTTTTGTAGATAATATAAAATTATGATTTTTACGAAGTGGAATGCGTGTGAAGTTAGTTTAAAATATTACACACATTTTAGTTTAGTTGTTAATAATTCTTACTTAGCACACTGTAACACACAAAAAAACAATGTGTATACATATATGTATTGTTTTTTTTTAGTATAAATCAGTAGAATATGTTAGTGCGAAAATCTTACAAAAAAAAAAAAAAATGAAATAATAGATAAATTAAAATCATTTTTTTTATATATATGTACGGATCATATATAGGTTTTGAACTTATGTTATTTTACTTTCAATTTTTGATTATAATCTATATTACTACATTAATTTTAGTATATTTATGAAAACTGAACAATCTTATAAGTACTGAATATTACTAAAACATTCTGTTTGCTCTTTATTTGTTTTTTGTGCTGTTTTGTAAGTGTACATTTTTCCAAAAGTCTTCATCATCATCATCATCATTTTTTTTTTTTTTTTTTTTTTTTTTTTTTTATATATTTCTTATTTCTACATTTTTTTTATATTTTGATTAATTTATGTAAGTCAAAATAAAATAATTTAAAACAGTTTTATGAAAACTGTAAAAATTTTACATATATATGGATAATAAAATTAAACATAATTACATATTACACAAAAAAAAAAAAAAAAAAAAAAAAAGTAAATTTTGTAATTTTTACATGTTTTAAATTATAGTGAATAGTACTTTTATAAAATTAAAAAACGTTTATATATACATAAAAAACGCAAATACAAATGAAGGTATAAAAAAAAAAAAATGAGAAAATGATTTTTTTTTACTGTTTTATTATATTTTATTTGGTATACAATTGTAGCTCAAATAAGAGTAGTGGCATATGTTGTAGTAATAATAACCGAAATGATGGTAGTAATAGTAGTAATAGAGATTGTACTATAATTATTAAAAATAAAAGTTCTATTATATTAAATTTTTTCAATTTCTGTATGTGCGTTCATACATATGTTTATGAATAAACATACAAACGTGATTATACTGGTACAAACAAGAAAAAAAAAAAAAGAAGAGGGTCCTTTATTCATGTATCCAATAACAACAATGTGTTAGTTGTAATAAGAGTGCCATTATTATATGACATTTGTTTTATATGTGATAACATTTTTAAATATATGTATAATACATATTAGAAAGGAAAAAATAAAATAATTAAAAAAATATAAATAATTCGCACTAGGACATTTTTTAAAAAGCCAATTGTTTTGAGATTCATAAAAAATAAATTAATAGTTTATCTTTACTTTTATTTTTGTTTTTTTTATTTTTAATATTTTTGCATACATATTTATAGAATATATATTGTTTTTAGTGCTAAGTGTGGAAAAAAAAAAGTACGGTTAAATATGAATTGAAAATTAAAAATATATTATGTTGTTAGAAGGTTAAAAAAAAATATTTACATGAAATAGGACATGTATAATAAAAATACAGTTACATAAACATTATAATAGAGTATAAATGGCAAATAAATGAGTATATCGATTCATGTAGATATACACATTTAATCAGATATAATTAAAAAAAACAAAAATAATAAAAAAAGGTTAAAAATGTAGATGAATCTTTTAAAAGCTTTAAAATAAATAGATTTATGCAATTTGTGCATGTATTTTTATACTGATTTATTTTTTTGTTTAAATACATTCATATACATTTTTATCGACATCAAACAATGAATAGATGAAAAAAAAAAATTTTAAAGAAGATAGTCTATATAGATATTACATAAAAATTATAATATTGACATTTTATTATTGTATCATTGTATTTTTTTATAATGTGTTGTATAATACACATTTTAGTGGACATAGTAAAATAAAAAATGATCCGAGATGTATTGGAAAAAAAAAAAGTATACAAGTATATTTTTTTTTTATATAGGCGTAATGTCTAGAGATATAAATATATTTTTTTTTACGTTTAAAAAAATGAAAAATAAAGAACAAATAAAAAGAAAAATTTGTCTTCATTTGTGTAGGTAGTATTGTGTGTTTTTATAATTAAAAATGCTACACTGGACATCCTAGTATTTACATTTTTTGTAATATCCAAAAATATAGGAATAGGTATATATATACATGTCTTATAAGGACAGCTCTAAATAAAGTCAAACTATTCCTACAACTTTGTAAGGAATAGTGTATAAGGATTATATCATTTTGTTAAATAGTAAAATTTTTATTATAAAAAAAAAAAAAGTATATATTTAAAAAAAAAAAAAAAAGATATTGCAATTAATTTCTTCATATAGTTTAAGTTGAGATTCTCTATAATTGAAACATTTGTAATTTCTTTTTATTTTTATGACATTTGTTTTAGAGTTGCTAAGATAATATAATATTAATATATGTTTTTATCGAAATTATATAAAATTTGTACTAAAAACGGTAATACTAAATCAATGTATCTTTTTTTTTTTTATTAAACGATAAATAAAATATTAATCATTTCTAAAACTTTTACGTATGTTTAGTAAAACTTTTACGTATGTTTAGTAAAACTTTTACGTATGTTTAGTAAAACTTTTACGTATGTTTAGTAAAGCTTTTACGTATGTTTAGTAAAGCTTTTACATATGTTTAGTAAAACTTTTACGTATGTTTAGTAAAACTTTTACGTATGTTTAGTAAAACTTTTACGTATGTTTAGTAAAACTTTTACGTATGTTTAGTAAAACTTTTACGTATGTTTAGTAAAACTTTTACGTATGTTTAGTAAATCTTTTATGTATGTTTATTAAAACTTTTACGTATGTTAAGTACATTTTTGTTATGCCGGTTTTTGTAACAATATATCTGTATATACATAAATTTAAAAATTTATTTACATCATTTGATATATTATCAATATTCGCATTGTTAACAATTTTTATTTTGTTATCATTTGCTTCATTAGGAATTATATGCCTCTTGTTTAAAATATTATCAGTTATGTTAATCTAGGTATTAGTATTGTTATAATTACTATTACTATTATTATTCATGTAAAACAAAATAGGCTCTTTGTTTGTTGATTTGTTTGTTATATAATCATTTATATTTACA
Organism: Hepatocystis sp. ex Piliocolobus tephrosceles; assembly: GCA_902459845.2. NCBI lineage: Eukaryota > Apicomplexa > Aconoidasida > Haemosporida > Plasmodiidae > Hepatocystis > Hepatocystis sp. ex Piliocolobus tephrosceles. The sequence continues at coordinate 33,063 of CABPSV020000031.1, forward strand.
TTAACATACTCATTTTCGATGTTATTACATATATCATTTTGTCCGATCACCATATTGACACTAGGTAGTTTATTTTTTATGTTATTAATAGAAGGATCCGGATTAGTGTTTATGTTGTCTAAATACAAATTGGAATCGCTTGGTGTATTGTTTATGCAGTTCATATTATTTATGTTGATCATGTTAACCATGTTCGACATGTTGTTTATTCCGGTCACATTGTTTACGTTAGTCAGTGTAGGAGTGTTTGCTGTTGTACTTGTATCAGTAATAATGTCTGAGCTCATTGGGCTAGCCACCATTCCGTTCGATACTCCATTTACATAATATTCATTATTTAAATTATTTAAGTGATAACTTTCACTTTTAATATTTAATGCGATATTATTATTATTATTATTATTGCTACCAAATTTGTAATAAACGTTTGGTACATTATTATATATTTTATTATAATTAAAAGTGCCGTTATTATTAGCAGTTGTAGTAACCGTAGTAGTATTGTTTATTGAATTATTATTACAGTTTATATTAGCTGGATTATTTAGTGTGCTATTATAACATACTACTTCATAATTCTGTTGTATATTTGGAGCATTTTTATTATCATTTATTTTACAATTATTTAACTTATTTTCATTATTTTCATATTTATTTAATAATAAACTTAAATCATCATGCTTAATTATCCATGGTTTATGATTATTTAATTTATTATTTATTAACAAATTGTCGTATATAACATTATTTTTTGGAAGCATATTAAAAATATTTTTTACATTGTTATTATTATAAAATAAATTATTCCCATAAGTATAATTGTATGGTATAATGCTTGTATTTGTGTTCTCTTCAAACGGAATTATAGCTAATTCAGAGCATGCGTTTGTATTTTCTTCTGTGTTATTTTTTGATAATAAGTAGTCATTGTTTTTTTCATTATTACTACTGGTATATATATTATTAGTTGTTAAGTTAAAAAAAGAGTTGTTTGGTGAATTTTCTTTCAACCTATTATATGCTGAATAATTAAAATTTTTTTTTTTTTGTAATTCATTAATTTTATTAAAATTGGACATATTTATTTTATTTGATGATAATGTATTAAACAAATTATAATCATTTTCATCATCAGGTGTAATTTTTATTTTTTTTTTCATTTCATTATAATTTATTTCTAACTTTTTTTTTCTTTTCATAGTCGAGTTTTTATTAATTCTGTTTAAATCATAATTGTTTTCATTTTGATCTGTAGAACAAAAACAAAATTTACTTTTTTTATTTGGTGGGGGCATATTTTTCATATTACTTACGTAATTATCTTCATTTTTGTAATCGTTAATATTTTCAAAAGCTCTTTTTGTATTCTTTTTTGAAATTTTACGATTTAACACACTTTCATTATTAATGTACCTATTAGTATCCATTATTTTGTAAAACCTACTTTGTGTGTGAAATCAGTATCAGTACAAGTGTTTAAGCGTATATACACATGTACATATACGCGTGCTCGTTAATATGTATTCAATATTATGAACGGTATAGTGTCTTAATTATGTAAATTATATTACCTAACAATATATACGTACAATATTATTATAACAATTGTTTTTCTCTGTACCTTGTACAAAATTTACAGTTATAGATGTATAATTATTCTCTCACATAAATTATAAGCATGCATTTACAAATATGTAGCTACTATGTATTAATGTATGTGTATATATAATATTACACATGTTAGCTATTGTTTTTTTTTTTTTTTCTTTTTTTTTTTTTTTTTTCGTGAAAGTCATCTCAAGGCATCGTTCACCATAAAACTTTTATTTATCATTTAAAATAAAATTAAACAAAAATAAATAAATGGATACACCAAATTCTCAGGTACATAAATAAATGTAAGTATATGTAATTGAACAAAAAAATAAACACGTAAACGAACAAATAAGCAAATAAGCAAATAAGCAAATAAGCAAATAAGCAAATAAGCAAATAAGCAAATAAGCAAATAAGCAAATAAGCAAATAAGCAAATATACAATTTAATAAATAAACAAATGTATAATTTAATAAATGTGTATATAGGTAAAAAAAATTAAAAAAATATTTAAAAATAATGAATAAAACATATTTATAAGGAATTATACATTCGGGTGTGGCTAATTTAAAACAATTTCATAAAAAATAATTTTCAAGGATCGAAAAAAAAAAAAAAAAGAATAGCAGTTTTTTTTTTTTTTTTTTTTTTTTTTTTTTAAAACATAAATGTTGAGCCTCCATTAATTGATTTATTTTTATATTGATTTATATTGCAGATGTTTCATAAAATTGTGTTTTTCGCTATGTTATTATTTTTTCCATTTTTTTTTCTTAGTTTTTTACAATTTTTATGACATTATTATTTTCTTATTTTTGTAATATTTTATATAATTTTTTAGTTCTTTAATGCAATTGTTAAAAAAAAAAAAAAAAAAAATACTTAAATTAAACGGCTAATAAATAATATAAAAACAAACAAAAACAGATGTATAAATATGTAGTTATGTATACGAATATTCAAGTGTGAATATATATGTATATGTTAATTTTAATGTAAAGTGCTTTATATTATAAAAATGAAGAGAAAAACGATATATCAGTTACATTAAAATGGAAAATAATTAAATATGTAGATTTTTTTTTCATTTATAAGCATGTTTTCATTTTTTTTTTTATTGATTTTGCCTTTTTTATAAGAATTAAAAAGACGTTAATGTCTATTGTTTTTGTAAAAAAATATTTTACAGTGATAATTTTATAGTAATTGTAATTCATAAGGTGTGTAAATATGAATATATATATATATATACGTATATAATGAGTTAAGTATGCATATGTGTGTGTTTATTTATATACTTAAATATGTTCCAATAGCTTTAGTTGTATATTACTTCTTTCTGGTTAAAAATAAATAAAATGTGTTAGTCGTCTGAGCTAGTAATATAAGAATCATCAGAGTGAATTGATAATAATTTATCGTTGTAACTTTTAAATGGTATTTTATATATTTTTTTTCCAATACGAACACATATACAATTAACATAAATATAAAAATCATCACATGAAATGAATGTCGTATTACTGGATATTATATCAGTATTAATTTCACGTTCAACTTCACTATCCTCCTTTATGATTTTATTTATATTAAACCAACAAGTTTGATCAATACTTAATTTCTCTTTTTTTAATAATTTTGTTAAGTCGATATTCGTATATGCTAGTGACACATGACAATTTCTATTAACAAAATTGTTACTTAAACCAAATTGTGTTAATAAATTATTTATTTTATTTATTAAAGAATTTAAATGAAGCTCTTGGTCTTCTTCATTCACAGTATATGCGCAAAAAAACTTGCTATAATTTTGGCTTTTGTACAAATCAACTTCGTTATTAAAGAATAAGTAGAAGCTGTAAAAAAAAATAAAAAAAAAAGGAAAGAGATGGTGGTATGAAAATATAACCACAACTTGCATGTGTATGTACATGCACGTGCGTTGTAACACACGCAAACATATATATACATATGTGAGCATGTATATATATGATGTGACCATGTGCATTTATTGGTACAAACATATATTTACATTTTTTTTTTCTTTTTTAAAAATTTTTTCTCGCCTATATAATTTTACCTATTTTGGTTTTTCAGTTCTTTCCGTATTTTGCTAATGAAAGACTCTATCATATATTCTTTTATATGTACTAAATCAACTATAGTTATATGTAATTCGTTTTCAAAGCATTTATTTTGTATATTATCATTTTTTTGGTGATGTATATTTAATTTATCCAATTGATAATAAATATACTTAGATATTTCTTCTTTATTTATCCTACCATTTGGGGAATCTCCAAAAAGTGTGCTAAGCTCTTGACTGTTATAAATGATTAGTTGCTTTTCTATTAAGTTTAATAAAGTGTCGAAACAAGCCTTAGATTTTTGTTTGGTGATTTTGTTACACTTAACTATGTGGGAATGAAAAAAAAGAGTATATATGTGGTAACTCTCACATATATGTATATGAGCTTATTTTTTTTTTTTTTCTTTTTTTTTATAGATGCATAATTAATATATAATTTTTTTTTTATTTTGTATATTTTTCATTTTTTTCATATTACCTGGAATGTAAATATACGTAAAAAAGTTTCCTATATTAGACATTGTAGCTTTTTACTGACGTTATAACATGTGTTTTAATCTTATATTTTTAATTTTTGTTACCAAAAAAAAAAAAAAAAATATGGAAAGTAAATGATTGTGTTTTAAATTAACAATGAAAGGTATATTTTGAATAAATAATAAATAGCATGAAAATTAATCAGGGTTAACATAAAAAAAAAAAAAAAAAAAATAGTGAAATTACATATTATTACTAGCTTACAAAAGCATATACATTGTATACATATGTACATTATGAGTTTATGTACATATATATATATATATATATATATATATTTAGGCGAGTGTAAATTTTTATGTATACATAATTTTTGTTCACATATATATATAGTGTTATTATGTGTTTGATTCATTTAACGAACGTTCATTTTTTTTTTTTCCCTCTACATAATTGTTACGTATGCAAACATTTTAGTTGGATAAAAATGTGTTGATATAATTAGGTTGTTGTTGTTTACACTATTATTATAAATATTAATTTTTTTTAATTTGTTTCTTTATTTGTTTCCTTATTTGTTTCTTTATTTGTTTCTTTATTTGTATCTTTATTTTTTCTTTATTTGTTTCTTTATTTGTTTTCTTATTTGTTACTTTACTTGTTACTTTATTAGCTACTTTATCTGTTTAATTACTTGCTTGGTTATTTATTGATTCATTTGTTTATTCGTTATTTCCTAGCTATTTCTTGACTATTTCTTTACTATTTTCCTGTATATTTAACTTTGTATTGTTTTTTTAACTGTGGCTAAAAAAGAGCAAATTCAAAAGTACAACGAAAAACATACAATTTGTTATTGTCAGTATTACCATATTCAAATTTGTAAAAAAAAAAAAAGAAATAAAATGTGACATATATGTGTTATTTGTTAATACCACACATTTGTTATGTGCCTCTATCTTTCTCTCTTTTTTTTTTTTTATTTTTTTTTCCCTCACCGTTTCATTCATTCGTTCGTTCGTTCATTTTTTTTTTTTTTTTTTTTTTTTTTCTTTCTTTGCTTGACCAATTCACTCGTTCGCTTTTTTACTCTGTTCGCTTCATTGTTTCTTTCACTTGGTGTATACATACCTAATTGGACATCATAAGTATGCGTTTTAGCGAAGCATTTATTTACCTATATATATTTGCTCTTATCTCAGTAGAATTACTGTGTATTACCATGGTAAGAGATCATGACAATTTTAATGACCGTGTTTATGTTAGGAAAAAAGAAGTATTTTTTATAAAGAATGCCTTAAGAACAAATAATCGAAGATACAAAAATGAAAATAACGAATTTATAAAATGTTTAAAAAAAAACTCAAAAAATAAAAAAAATACAAATTTAAGGGAATATAAGAGTTATAAAAATGAACATGATAAGGATGATAGTAGGATCAATAGTAATAACACAGCTACGAGTACCATAATCAGTGACAATAACACAAACGTTAATAAAGACAATAACATAAAAAAGGTAAGAAACAGCGCCAGTACAACTAATTTGATAATACCTAAAGTGGGAAAAGAAATGCCTACAGAAAAGCCAGATTGGTTTCATGTACCCGCTCCTACTGGCACGAATTATAAAAAATTAAAAAACGATTTAAAAAAATTAAAATTACATACTGTTTGTGAAGAAGCTCAATGTCCTAATATTGGGGAATGTTGGGATATAGGTACTGCTACTATTATGTTATTAGGTGATACATGTACAAGAGGGTGTAGGTTTTGTTCTATTAAAACGTCTTCCAAACCACCCCCACCAGATATTAACGAACCATTTAATACAGCTAAAGCTATTTGTGAATGGGATATAAATTATGTTGTACTGACATCTGTTGATCGAGATGATTTACCAGATGGTGGTGCTAATCATTTTGCAAAAACAGTAGAACTAATTAAATTTTCAAGACCCGATATTTTAATTGAATGTTTAGTTTCTGATTTTCAAGGAGATGTTAATTCGGTTAGAAGACTTGCATTAAGTGGGTTAGAAGTATATGCACATAATATTGAGACAGTTAAACGTTTACAAAAACATGTACGTGATAAGAGAGCAAATTATGAACAATCATTATATGTATTAAAAAAGGCAAAAGAAATTAATCCTAAACTATTAACAAAAACAAGTGTTATGTTAGGCTTAGGTGAAACCAAAGAAGAAGTAATTGAAGCTATGCAAGACGCAAGAAATAATAATGTTGATGTAATAACATTTGGTCAATATTTAAGACCAACAAAAAATCATTTAAGTGTTGTGGAATATATATCTCCAGAAGTATTTAATGATTACAAGGAAATAGGATTAAAAATGGGGTTCAGATATATAGCTAGTGGCCCATTAGTTAGATCTTCATATAAAGCTGGTGAATATTATATGCAAAATTTAATTAATGAAAACAAAGTAAAAAGTGAGTTGACATAAAAATAAAAAATAAATGAAAATGCCATAGTTGGTTGACATATATTTGTGTAAGAATGGAAGAAAAATTAAAATAAAAATAAACAGCAACATAATGTGACAAAAAAAAAAGAAAAAAAAAAAACCATATATTTTGACATTTCATGTAGTGGAATACCATAACATGATAGACAATATATATATATATATATCCAAATAATAGAACAAACTAAAGTGAGCATTAAAAAAAAAAAAAAAATAAAATAAAATAAAAATAAAAAGGCATCTAATTTTCAATAAATTCTTGTATTACTACTGAATCGTTCGTCATAAGATTAATATCAGGTCTTCTTAATAATAGGAATTTCATTTTTTTTAATGATATTTTATATATTTTTTTTTTTTTCTTATTTTTTACCATTTCTCCTTTATATTGTACAAGACTTTCACTCGATGAAATATGATCATCAATAGAGTAACCTTTTAATAATACATTAGTAATTTTTGTAACGTTATCCATCCAATTATTTTTATTTTTTAATAATTGTGTATAACTATTTTTTATTTTAGTAATTTTTTTTTTTAAATTATCAATATTATCTGTCATTAAGTTTATTATTTCTTCTAGTAATGGCATTGTACAAGCATTTGCGTCAGCGCAATTATCGCCATCACTACTACAACAACTACAACTACTGCTACTATTAGTAGTAGTAGTAGTACTACTACTACTGTTACTATACATGTCATTATTATCTTTACAATCATCACCAACATTACTATTATTATCACCACATATGTACTCCACATGTTGTAATATCAAATTTGAGTTTGTGATAAAAACGTTAAATGTGTATTCATTATGAAAAAACGTCGTACTCTGGTTTAATATGTAATCTAGTATCGTATGATCTAGTTTGTGTAATATTTTTTTACATATAATCATAAAAAGATTATATGGCAACGCCCTTTTAATTTTATTTAAATTGTTAAATATATACTCATGATATATATAATGAACAGTAAATAAATTATATATTCTGATTGTAATAAAATGGTAAAATGCATCTAAAAAGTTATAAAACATTTTTTTTTTTAAGGCTTTATAACTACTAATCATTTCTTTTATATGTGTTTTATATTTAAATTCTTTTAAAAATCTATTCAAAGTGCAAAATGATAAATATAATAAACATGTCGTATTACAGTCTCCTATCAAATCATCTATAATGTTCCATTTATTACGAAATTCATCTTTCATAATTATTAATATTTTATTTACAACTTGACTTATATAATCTTCAACAAACTCATTACTATGATCGAAATGTGTAATTCTATTTGATATATTTTTTAGTAATTCAATACATATAAGACTATATTCATTTATGCAATCATTTTCTTCTAAAATTATATTATTTTTTAAATGTACACAACAATTTTTATTCGACATATCTTTTAACATATCAACGATATGTTCTTTTTCTATTAATAAAAAAAAATCTCTTATATTAACACCTTTTATTTCGTTTGTATTTTCCATTTTGGTGATTAAAAGTTGTTGTATACTTTGTTCATTGTTCAGGTTATTATTACTAAGAAAATTATTTTTTTTATAATTTTGTCCCATATCAGTACTGGCTATGGTAGTTCCAACTATATTACAAGTACCACCTGCTGTAACATCATTTATATTTTTTATATTTAATAATTGTATAAACGTATTGTTAACAAAATCACTTAATAAATGTTTACTACTAATAGGATCTTGTATTATCAATTTTTTATATATAAAAATTATGTGATGCATAAAATTTAAAAACGACTTTTTTATTTCAGTTTTATTAGTTATTTCTTCTAAATAATACAAATGAATTATATACGATATTCTGCTTAAAATATATAATCTACATTCTGTTATAATTTTATAATTTAATTTATTTATTATTATTTCATAATTTGTCATTTTGTTGAATATCGTTTGTTTCATTTTGTAATCCATGTTTTTGTAGGTATTGTCAAAAGGTTTAATAAAATTATTATTTTGTTTTACATCATCACTTTTGTTATTACTAATACATTTTGTACTGTGAATGGGAAGTTCGACATTATTGTTGTCCACACTGGAACGTTCGACACTAATACTGCTCATAGTGGCATGTTCGACACTAATATTGCTCATGGTGGCATGTTCAACACTGGTAGAGAGTTTTCCTTCTCTAGTGTCAACCTTTTCTTGTTGTATATTTTTTTTATTATAATCATATTGGTTTATATTTTCCATAATGTTTTTTTCTTTTTCACTATCCCCAAAAAAATATTGTAATATATGTTGTAAGAACTTAGTATTATTTACTTCTATTGTTTGGTCAAAAGTTAAGCACATTTTTATAATATAATTACTTATAACTGATTGATAGAATAAATATTTTAATCCCCATTCTGGTTTATCTATTTTAAATAAAGGGCTTTGTGGATTTTGAAATAAAGAACGAAAAAATGTAATTATACTACTGGCCAATTCATCAATATATGTCAATGATAACTTATTAATATTGTGAAAGAAAACAAAAAAACTAACCGTATTATTAGATGTATCATCTTTTATATAAGTATCAATTTTGTTTATCAAATTTAGGTATATTAAAATGTGAGTGAATTCAGTGCTTTCTTTTTTTATTAGTTGAATGTAAGAATTATCAAAAATGTTAAACTTTATCATATTGGTACTTAACATGTCTTTTTTTGTTTTATTTGGTTTGGTAGTTGTTTGGTGGCTATTGTTAATCGATCTAATATCATTAATACTGTTTGTATGGACATTCGAGTTTATGTTGTTAGTGGTAGTACAGGATCCTGCTTTATCATGAACTACATCAACATTCAAATTACCATCGAGATGCATAAATGACTCGTTGACA
>CABPSV020000032.1:0-42471 GCA_902459845.2 Hepatocystis sp. ex Piliocolobus tephrosceles
AGTTATATATATACATAAGTGTGTGTACTTGTATGGATGATAAAATAATACCTTTCTATTTTGTTTTCCCATTTATAATTTATCTTTATATCGTTTTAACTTTTTTTCTCTCTGCTTTTTATTTATACCTTTTTTATGTGAATGTATTAAAGCTTATACACACGTGCGTGTATAAACCTCTACTATTCATTATTTAAACTTCTTTTGATTTAAAAAATAAAAAAAATATATATATCTTATCTTCATAACTATTTTGTATTAAAAACTGTATACAATATGATATTATTTACTAATTTTTTTTTTTTTTTTTTTATAAAATTCTAAAACAATAAAAAGAATTTTTGTTTAGGTACTTTTTTCTTCAATGTTATTAATTTGTCATTGATTTACATTGATTTAAAAATTATGTTCTGTTTCATAATGTAAAAAAATTATTTTCACATTTTTATGTTTTGTATGTTTAGCATTAAAAAAAAAATAAAATAAAAAAAAAAAAAAACTTAAACAAATAGCTTCTGTTGTCTTTCTTCACAATAAATTTAGGTGTTATTTATTTTAAATAAAAAACTAAGCGGTTAAACATATATGCATTTGTACATAAATAAGTAGCTGTGTTTGGTCACCCGTTTAATTAGCCATTTAGTTAGCTAGCCATTTAGTTAGCTAGCCATTTAGCTAGTTAACCATTTAGCTAGTTAACCAGTTGACTATTTAACTAGTTAATTAATTAAATAAATAAAGTGATTAAATAATTTATGATATTAAACAATTATGTTAATGCTAAAACACAAAATGATGGTAATAAAAATATAGATACATTGTTTGTTTTGAAGATAAAAAATAAAAAAAAAAAAAAAAAAAAAAAAAAAAAAAAAAATTTTTTTTGTCATTAACTCGTTTATTCGTTTATTTGTTTGTTCGTTTGTTCATTTGTTCGTTTATTTGTTTGTTCGTTTGTTCATTTGTTCGTTTATTTGTTTGTTCGTTTGTTCATTTGTTCGTTTGTTCATTTGTTCGTTTGTTCATTTGTTCGTTTGTTCATTTGTTCGTTTGTTCATTTGTTCGTTTGTTCATTTGTTCATTTGTTCGTTTTTTCATTTGTTCGTTTTTTTGTTCGTTCGTTAAATACAAATGTAAATACAAATTACAAGTTCTAACTAATGTTCTAGCTCAAAATGTGTAAAATTATTCAGTTTTGTTACCAAAATAAAAATCTGCTATTTCAAAAAGTAAGTTTTTACTTACGGGTATGTTATACCGTATATAGGATTTATTTATTTTAATAACTTCGTAAAAAAGAATGCATGTATTTTTATTTTCCTCCATAATATTTTTTTTTGAAAGTACCGAGTTCGGGTATATACTAACGATTTGATTTAACTTTAAAATTTTTAATTCTGTTTTATTTATAGGTAAACTAGCATTAGTAAAAAAAGCACTGATAATACATTTTTTTAAATTAGCTAAAGCATCACTGTTTTGAATTCCACATGAGTTTATTGGTAAATCAAGTTTATTACATATACTTAACAATTGTGTTTTAACATCTTTTACTTTTATAAGAGTATGATATTGTAAAAAATGATCATGACAAAAATAAGCTGAAAAATTGTTTTCTTCACATTGTTTATATATATTTAAAAAAAGAAAAAAATCTCCTCCTCCTTCAATAGTAAACATATTTTTAACTTTTTCAGCTTCTTTTTCTTTATCTTTTTGGATATAAAAAATATTATTAGCATGTGTTAACATAGATGTTATATTTAATATTTCATCAGTACAATTATATTTTTCACATGCAGATAAAATCATTTTACTTAATTTTACATCCGTTGGAAATTCAGCCATTTTTCTACCACATCTAGTCAAATTACCTTCATCATTCAAGGCACCTAATGAGTAAAGTAATTCTAATCCTTTTATTATAACACTAGGAGATGGAGGATCGAGAAAATCAAAATTTATAATATCATCCATACCTAAACTTTTTAATAATAAAATCATACTACTAATTTCACATCGTTGAATTTCAGGAATAGAATTATCACTCAAATCTAAAAAAGATTTTTTTGTAAACAAACGAAAGCATTTACCATCTTGTCTTCTACCTGCTCTACCTGCTCTTTGATTTACAGAGGCCTTAGAACATGGTAATGTAACTAGTGATTCCATACCTGAATTTGGGTTATATATTTTTTGTTTACATAAGCCAGAATCTATAACATATACTATATTTTCTATTGTAATACTAGTTTCACATATATTAGTTGATAATATAATTTTCCTTCTTACTTTTCGTGCACTAGCCATTGTATCTTCTTTTGTATTCTTTTTATTATCCTTTTCTGTATCATTTCTACCTTTTAATACTCGATTATTATAATATGCAAAAGTGCTCACATTACTGCTATTGCTACCATTATGTCTTACATTAAGTATATCATTTTTTTCTCTTTTTTTATTATCGTCCCTACTCAACAGGTTCTTGTCTTTATCCAATATAATATTTTTGTTAGATGGGCCATAAACTTTTTTATCAGTCCGTTTATTACTACTTCTAACATCATCAAAATCATTATTTTTCTTATTGATATTATCACTATCACTACTAATATCACATGATTCAGTATTATTATGATTTTTTCCATTTTTTTCAACATCTTTTATTTCTTCTTCTTCTACTTCCATGACATCTTCAAATATACGCGCTTGTTGTTCAACCGGTAAAGAAGAATAAATAGGCAAAATAATCATGTTACGAAATTTTGGTGCTAACTCGGTCAGCTTATTTTCAAGCTCTTGTTGTACTAACTCGATTTCAAATCTACCAGGTAAAAAAACTAAAATATCACCCTTTGCTTGAGTTATATGTATTTGTAAAATTGTTATTACAATAGCTGCTAAATAATTACTTTCATTATTTATAGTATAATAAATATCTACATTATATTTTCTACCAGGTACATAAAAAATAGGAGCAAAATTAAAATAGTTAGATATTTTTTCTGCATCTAATGTAGCTGATGAAATAATAATTCGTATATTTTCTTTAAAGTTACAAATATCTTTTATAATTGGTAATAATATATCAGTATGTAAAGCTCTCTCATGAGCTTCATCAATAATTAACACAGATATATCTTCTAGTGTTGGATTATATAATAATAATCGTGAAAACATACCATCTGTCATATATATAATTTTAGATTCTTCACTAGTTTTATTTTGAAATCTTATTACATAACCAACTTCTTTTCCTATTTTTACATTCATTTCGTCTGCTACTCGATTAGCTATAGCTATACATGCAATTCTTCTGGGTTGGGTACATATAATATTACCATATAAATGATATTTACATTCATATAAATACTGGGTTAATTGTGTACTTTTACCACTTCCCGTTTCACCAACTAATATTAATATTTTATTATTTTTTATAGCTTTTAATATATCATATCTATAACTATATATTGGTAACATTTTTCTTTCATTAATTATTTTTTTCATTTTTTTTTCTTTTTTTTTCCTAATCTCTTCAAATGCCATTTGTAATTCTCTTTCTTTATCGTTCAAATTATAAAAGTTGTCTAAGTGTACAAACTTTACAACATCAGTAAGTCCGTTAGGCTTATCTTTCTTGTTGGACCTACTACTGTTGCTGTCACTACTACTGCCACTGCTACTGCCACTACTACTGCCACTACTACGGCCACTACCACTGCTACTACCACTGCTACTACCACTTCTACTAAAAGTGTCTCCAGTGCTAGTATTATTACTTCGTTTGAAATCGTCTGCACTCTGTGACCAAGACTTTTTTTTTTTTTTCTTTTTTTTTTTTTTTCTTTTTTCCTCTTCTGTATTTCCATCCTTGTCCATTTTTGTATATACTTCCTTTGATGGTTCATTTTTTTTTTTTTTTTTACTTTTGTTAAACTTTACACTGTCTTCATGTTCGTATTTATTGTTATTGTCATTACTACTACTACTGCTGCTGTTAACGTGTTTTTTTTTTTTCTTTTTTTTTTTTTCATAATGCATATTAGCATCATCATCGTTATAGTTATATTCGTAGTTATCTTTTTTGTTGTTAGTAATATTATAATTTTCATCATAATATTTTTTATAATCATCTTTTTTGTGTTTTTTTTTTTTTATTTGTTGTTCCAATACTTCTCCTTTTATACTTTTTCTATTACATGATAAATCATTATCAAAAATTAAATTATATTTTAAATTTTCATTTGAGACTCCTTCGGAACCAAATTTTAATATACCCTTATTAATCATTTGTTCATCATAATTATATACAAAATTATTATTATCTGTTCGTTGAATTTGTGTAACCGTTTGGTTATCTTTATCATGGTAACTACTACTAATCTCATTAGAACCTTTATCTATAATGTCCTCTTGAAAATAATAAGATTCTTCATTAAGTTTTTCTCTTAGTTTTATATTTTCTTTTGCTATATTATAAATTTTTTTTGAAAATTCTAATTCTTTAATATCTTTTTTTTCTAATTTAATAGTACTATATAATAATTCATCATCTAATATTTTTTTTGTTATTTCTAATTTTTCTTTTTCTCTTTCTTTTAAATATTTTCTTCTTGCCTCTTTTTTTAAAAATTCAACATACTCGGGATTATCTTTTAAATTTTTATTATGGCTTTTTTTATCATTTTCTAACGAAGCAGAATTGAAGTTATCTGATTGTATATGCAACTTATCAATTACATTGCTTTCTTCATAAGGTATGTCGCTTGTCTCTGTTGTTTGTTGCTCATCTAACTTCATTTTTTTTTTTAATTCTGCATCGTTTTCAAATGCTATTGACCTTTTATGTATTTCAGTTTTTTCTTTCATTGTGTCATCAAAACAAAAACAAAATAAAAAAACATAACTAAGACTTGCAAAGAAGAGTTTTCATAAGTGGTCCATACATACAGCTGCGTATATTACGGATGTATGTACATATGCATATGTATATATATATATATATATATATATATATATATATATACAGGCGCTTAAATAAACTTTTTTGACTACGAAAAAAATTACAAATTTACATTTAATAAGAAAATAAAAAAATGAAGGAATAAAGAAGTAAATAAATAAAAAAAAAATTAAGATAAATTGTTAATAAAAATAATATTAATAAGATTATAACTATATACAATAATCAATTTAATTCATCTATCTATTTTTATGGTTTCTTTTTTTATAGCTTCTTTTTTTATGATTTTTTTTTGTTTATGGCCTTTTTTTTTATGGTCTATTTTTTTTTTTTTTTTTTTTTTTTTTTTTTTTTTTTTTTTTTTTTTTTTTTTTTTTTTTTTTTTTTTTTTTTTTTTTTTTCATTAACTAATCAAAAAAAATAAATAGAAAAATCATTTTAAAATCGCAATAAATAAAACATTAAAGGATCTTTTGATAAAATATAATCAAAAAGAAGATACATATGTAGAGTTACATACATATATATATATATGGACACATATACATGCTTTTTTTATATGTATTTATATATATTTATATTATGTAAAAGAATTATGGGGGTAAATGGAAATGTGCTGGGGGTATAATATATATACATATATGTAACTTTATGTCAAGATAGCCAAAAAAAAAAAAAAAAAAAGAAAATTTGTTTATTTAAAACATAAAATTATATCATTAAATTAACATTTTTTTTTTTTTATATTTAAAAATTTTTAGTTAATAAGTTTTTAATATTAAAAAAATATAAAATTCTTTATGTTTTTAATAAATTTAAAAATAAAAATGTGAAAAATGTGCATAGAAAAAAAAAAAAAAAAAAAAAAAAAATTATAAAAATTTAAAAAAGCTTTTACTGTTATTTAAAAAAAAAAAAAAAATGCATTGGTATATAATTTTACAGTGAAATAGCTTTTTGCTATTCAATTAAAAAAAATATATAATAACAATATATATATATATATATAATGTTACAATTTTACTTTTAAAATATGTACTGCACTTTTTACATAAAAACATATTAAAAATATAAATTATATTTGGATTGGGTGAAAGATGCATATATTTAAAGTATGTAAATCAAAATGTGTAAGTAAAAAAAAAAAAAAAAAAAAAAAAAAAAAAAATGAATAAAAAAATAAATAAATATATTTACGTATATTTATTTATATAATATACAGTTTACGTTCATTTATACATTTTGATTAAAACAGAGACTTTTTTTTTTTTCTTTTTTTTTAAAAAACACTTTTACTTTTTTAATATTTTTTTCCAAATGAGCGTTAAAGCAAGAAAAAAAAATTTATTTCTCACTTTGTGGTTTTTTCTGACAGAATATTTATTAAATTAAATATAGTGAGATAAAAAAAAAAAAAAAAAAAAAAAAAAAAAAATGTACATCTTTATTTCGCATGTATATATATATATATGTGAATATACTAATTTAATCTAAGTTTGTTATTTATAAATATTTGTGTATAACATACGTGTATATTATCATATGCGTTTATATTTGTGCAGGATTTGTTATGAATATGCATGCATATGTATATATATAATATATATATTACATATGTGCCTGTATATTTTTATGAACATTTTAAATGATTGAAACAAAAATGTTCTTTAAAAAAATTATTGATTATTAATTTTGTAACTCATATATTTGTACTGAATAAAAAATACATAAAAGACGTTTCATGTATATGTAATAGCTTTTAATTTATTGATAACAGAAAAGGAAAATCGTATTTATAAATGTAAAAACGTATGGATATATATGTTATATATACCCTATATTTCTCTTCATATTATAAATGTGTGCATTTTTTTTTTTAAGTGCTACTAGAAGATACAATATAGCACATGTATATATACATATATAAATAAGATAATTACACATTTATATAATCTATAATGTTGTTAATTATTGTTATATGTGCGTAAAAAAAAAAAAAACTTGATTGTAATATTATATATTATATTTTATTTTATTTTTTTTTTTTGTTTGGACTTCTATAAGGGACATCTATTTTTTCTCTTTTTCTTATATCTGTTACGCTACTTAAAGATGTTAAATACATATTTTGTTAACAAATACATATACATATATAAATACACATTTTTCCTAAGTTTCCATTTTAATTTTTATTTTAATAAGATCCCATCCATCTGTAATAATATCCTTTGAAATGTCTTCTATTCTTATACTGTTTTTTTGTCCTATAATATCAAAATACGAAAAGTTAAAAAAAAAAAAAAAAAAATAGGTACTCCATAACAATGCATTTAAAAAAATATCTACAATGTTTTGTGTATACATTAACAACGTTTTAGATGAAGGATTATCACATTGACATTTTATGAGTATGTATATATATATATATATATATGATCATGTGTGCACAATATACTCAGACAGATGTTAACATATCGCTATCATCATATTTACTTTTTTAAATTCATACTTGCAACGATCAACTCTTTGTGTTTTTTTACGAGGTCGCAATAAATAAATTGGATTAAGCAACATTGGTAGCATTCTGGTTTGCATATTTTGACAACTTTTTAAAAAAAAACTTAAATCTATATTTAATAACATTTTATAGGCATATATATATATAACTATACATGTGATGTTATAATCACATTTTCTTTTTTTATAACGATAATTTATAGATTATGTATAAAATAATTAGTATAAATAAAAAATTATGTTTTATTAATAATTCAGCGTTAATACAAAAATAACATATATATATATATATATATATATATATATATATATATATATATATATATATATATATATATATATATATATATATTCATTTATATTTGCTTATGTTGTACAAATGGAAAATGAAAAATAAAAAATTGTAATTAACAAAAACAATTTCAACATGAGGAAGCATATGTAAATGTGTATAAACAAACGAATATGCGTAAATATTTCCAAACAGTCATATATAATTTTTTTTTACTTTATTTTTAAATGTTATTTTGCAATATTGCAAAAAAAAAAAAAAAAAAAAAAAAAAAAAAAAAAAAAAAAACGTTAAGTTAAATAGTTATATATACATTTATATAACTTGTAAAATATATGAATTTGTAAAATTTAAAAGCTGGTTTTTGTAAAATTAGCAAAAACTATATATCAGTTTTATTTTTGTTATGTTGCTATAATAATAAAACATATACTAAATATCTTCATTTTCATAACATCACATATATATGTGACATCATGAGTTGTAATTTTGGGGTAAAAATAAATACACTTTTGTTTATAAATCTATATAAGGGTTTTATTTTTTGTTTTATTATTTTTCTGTTTTTTTAATTTTTAATTTTTAATTTTTAACTTTTAACTTTTAACTTTTAACTTTTAACTTTTAAAAAAAAAAAAAAAATATATATATATGTATACAGGGAATACTTCTATATATTTTTCCCTTTTCTTTCAAAACGAAAAAATTTGCAAATTTCGTAATTTCTATGAGCATAGTAAAACATAACAAAAAAAATGAAATATTATTTTTTTCGAAGGATCTTATTATAATGT
Organism: Hepatocystis sp. ex Piliocolobus tephrosceles; assembly: GCA_902459845.2. Lineage (NCBI taxonomy): Eukaryota > Apicomplexa > Aconoidasida > Haemosporida > Plasmodiidae > Hepatocystis > Hepatocystis sp. ex Piliocolobus tephrosceles. Next base: position 8,570 of record CABPSV020000032.1, read on the forward strand.
TATGTATATATATGTATGTATTTTATGCATGTGCGAAAGAAAGTATCCTACACATATTACCATAGTAATTACAACATGTAAACCGTTTCTAATAACAAATATTTTTGAAAAGTCGACAAAAAAAAAAAAAAAAAAAAAAAGTAGAATAATAATAAAAAATATTTATTTTTATTTTCAAAATTAAAAATCATATTAAATATATATGTGTATGTTCACTTGTTCACTTAATTTTTTTTTTTTTTTTTTTTTTTTTGCCATCAATCAATATATAAAGTTCATTTTGTTTTTTCCTTTCAGATGCTGTATTTTATTTTTTTGGTGTTTTTAAAATGTTCAATTTATTGAAAAAAAGTGATATATGTATTTATATTTATGCAACAAACACATGTAAAATAATAAAGTTCTTATTTTATAACACCGTAATGGAACCCTTTTTCAAGTTATTTATTTATTTATTTATTTATTTCTCATTATTATTTATTTATTCTACTTTTTTTTTATTTGAACTTTACATAAACAATAAATTTCACGTATACATATATAAATGTGCATGCATATATATATATATATATATATATATATATATGTATACGTGAAATTTATGGGAGTACCTTATAAATCAGCCTTTTCGCTAGTGACAAAAATTTAGCTATAAGTGGAATAAAAATTTTACATATATATACATTTATGCAATTCTTTTACAAGTGGATTTTTTTATTATTAAAAAAAAAAATAAAAACAAAACAAAATAAAATAAATAATATTGAAAAAACGCAATTTATAAAAAAACAAAAAATACAAAATTATTATAATACATAATCAAAAATAAGTGTCATTTTAAAACAGGTGTTTATGTGTTTTTTAAAATGTGATATATTTTTTATTTTTTTCACTAGATGTTAATATATATATATATATATATATATATATATATATATATATGTGTAAATATTTAATATATTCACATATTACAAAATGAAGTTATGTTTTTAAAATAAATATATATACACATATACATATTAACTAGAAAAACATGTTGTGTTTCACATTAATACATACATATATATATATATATATATATATATTTTATTATCAAAGCATTTGTATATATTTTTATTTTTTATAAATTTGATTTTGTCATTTTTTTTTTTTTTTATTTTATTTTGAAATTTTCCAAAAAAAAAATAAAAAGAAAAAATAGTAGAATAAAATGTAAAAAAATGAGTAGTACCCATACATACACACAAAAAAAAAAATTAAAATGAAAACAAGTTGTAAGAATTAATATCATTGCGTTTATGATACACAAATTATTTATCCATCTATATCTATACATCTCTCTATTTATATATATATATAATTTTTTTCTTTTTTTTTTTAATAGATTTTATTTTAATTTGCACATATTATAATTTCAAATTTAATTAAAGTGATTTCTTTTATATCAAAACAAAAAAAAAATAAATAAATAAATAAAAAAAATCAAATATTGATAACGTAGACAAAAAATATTTTTAGCCTTTTTTAACTAAATAATAAAAAATAATAGTAATATAAAATAAATAATGCAAAATTTTTTTTTTTTTTCGCATTATTTGTACATTATTATATACAATGTAATAAGGTATTCATAATAGTAACACACATTATTTTACCCCGAAAATATTCTATTTTTATTTGTACCTTGTATTTTTCATAAAATTTATATGTTAAAATGTCTTTAATAATAAAAAAATATATATATATTTTTTTTATAATATATGAATGCACGTGTATAAATGGAATTAAACATTTGTACTTTTAAATAATTAACTATGTGAGGAATTGTAAATTTACATAAATTGTTTTTTTTTTTTTAAAAAAAATATAGATTAAAAAAAAAAAAATAAAAAAAATAAAAAAAAATATATATATATACATACATACGTGAAAACGTGAAGGCTACATTTTGTTTATTTTTTTTTTTCTTTTACTAATAATAAATATTTATACACACATATATGTTTTTCCTATATTGAAATGATACACTTGTTTAGAATATTATATTTATATAACAAAATACTAAATAAAATATATTTTAGTTGTTATTTTTATATTTTTTATACATTTTGTGTTTTAATTTTTCATTTTGTGGAAATTTGTGTTTAAATTAATGTTTAAACTAATGTTTTAAGTAGTGGGGGTAATACTAACCAATATATTTACTATATATTAAAAGTGTTCAATAATTTAACACCCTGTATATATATTAATATTTGCTATTTGGACATTTAATAGTGGATAAATTATAATTTTAATTAATTTTATTCACTTTATTTCATTTTGGTTAGTTCTTTTTTTTTTTTTTTTTTTACAAAAACAATTATAAGTTTTAAATGTGTATATTTTTATTATTATACGTTTTATTTGTTCTTTTTAACACTATTATATTTTTATATATTTCCTTTTTTTTTTTTTTTTTTTTTTCATTACTCTCTTAATTTCTAATGGTAATGCTATTAGTAAATATACTATTAAATGAATTTATTAAATGAGTGCATTAAATATATTTGGATTTGCAACTTTCAAATAAAATTGTAAAAATAAATTATTGTGTTATATAAATATATACATATTACATATATATTTATATAAATAAATTGTGAGAGGAAATACAATGTGTATGATCATTTTTAAACATTAGTATATTAATATCAATTTTGTTTTTAATGTTGAAATTATTAACATTTATTTGTTTACATTGACACAATTTATTATTTTTTTTTCTCCAATTACATTTGTTTAATTTTTGTTTACTTGAAAAAATAATAAAAAAAAAAAGAAAAAAAAAAACTACACTTTTTTTTTTGTTTTTGTTTGTTTGACAAACTTTTCAGCGAATTATAATATAATAAAAAAAAAAAAAATTTTTACCTAATAAATTTTGACATGTACATGTTATTGTTTAAAAAATATATGTACACACATATATATATATATATATATATGTATGAAATATTTTATAACATAAATTCTAATAATTTTAAGAGTTTTTTTATTTTTTTTCCTACTGGCAACATAACATTTATAATTCAGAAAAGAAAATATTCTTTTCTTTTTTTTTACTTTTTTAACATGCATATTTATATATGATTGATTCTAAATATTATAAAAACGCGTATCTATATTTTATGAGAAAAAAATCCCAAAATATAGGAGTACATACAAACAAGTATAAAAACATTGTGATAGAATATATATTTTACATTTATACAATTTATAAAATTAAAAGATGTTTAGATTATTATTTTATTATATTTTTTAACAATGCATTTATGTACATATATTTATAGATTGTTTATATACGTTTAAATAATTTTAGAAAAACAATATAACAGAAATATATTTTGATAAATAAATTTGTTTTTAATATATATATATATATATATATATATGGATATAGATACATAAGAATTGTATATACTATTACAAGTGTATGTAGCGTATTTAAATATATTATACTATGTGTACTTATTTTAATTTTACAAATATTATAATGAAAATTAATTTTTTTTTTTTTTTTTTTTTTACATGTATATGATTTGTTGTATCAAACAAATATTAGAATGTAGTATATTTACATGTATTGTTATTGTTACTTTTTGTTTTTTTATTTTTTTTATAATAATTTAGTAATATTTTAAATCATACAACTTATTTAAATGTTAGAATTTTGCATTTTATAATATTATATAAGTAAAACAAGTTTATATATATATATATATACATATTTTAGAAGAAAGCAAAATATGAATTTTTATAAAAAAAAAACATATAAAAGTGAGTACACGTATAAATGTTTATTGTATAAGTGCATTATACACGTGATATATGTATATTTATAGTTTGTACTTTTATATATACTAAACTAAATTACCCAAAAACCCACTTGGTATTGTTTTTTATAAAAATTTATATTTTATTATATTTATTGTTTTTTTTTTTTTTTCTATATCTATTTTTTATCTGAATTATTTGTTATATATATCAAAATAAAAAAATAAAAAGTATATTGTTATTCATCATTTTCATATTATTTTATAATTCAATTTGCAATAATTTATAATATTGTTATTAATAAATTCATAAGTTCTACGTGTATAGTTATTTATATACATATATAAAGTGATAAATACGCATGGTAAAAAATTGTACATAAATTTTGTTAAGAAAAAAAAAAAAAAAAAGGTATAGGAATATTATATATATATCTTTCTACAGTTATATATTTAGTATTATTATATATATTTATTTTAGAAAGAAACTAAATTTTGATATTATTAATTTATATATTCTAATGAGTATGTTTTTAATTTTTTTTTTTTTTTTTTTTTTTTACATAATATTAGTAATGTTAGTAATATTAGTAGAATGGAAAAACAAATTTTAATGTTCTAAAAAAGGATATAAAAATAGCATTCTATTTTTGTAAATCGTTTTTTTTTGAATATATATATTACATATTGATGTGGAGAGATAGAGAAAAAAAAAAAGTAAGATATTATTATTTTATTTTTTTTTTTTTACTTTTATTTTTTTACTTTTATTTTTTTACTTTTATTTTTTTACTTTTATTTTTTTACTTTTTTTTTATTTTTTTTTTTAGATTCTTAATTAGAGCAATATATTTTTTTTTTTCTACATTTTATAACTATTATGATGTACTTTTATATATTTTCTTTAATTTTAAAAATAATGTTATATTTATTTTGTTTTTTACCAAAACTATTAAAACAGTAGTTGAGCATTTATATATTACATATATATAGATACATTTTTAATATTTATAACTCCTATGATTTAAAATTTTCTAATAATACATTTACGTATATTTTATTTATTTATTCATTTTGCTCATACGTTACGATCGAAAAAAAAAAAAAAAATATTCGATTAATAGTATCTAGTTTAGTTACATAACAAAAATATATATATATATATATATATATATATATATATATATATATATATAGTGTTGTAATATGTTTTAACAGAAGTAATGTGAGCGTATTTTTAAATATTATAAATATGTAAGTAAATAGATAAATAAATAAATGTATATGTATTTATCTATAGATGTCTGTGTTAATGTATGTATATATGTTAATTACCATATGTTCTATTTATATTTAGTTATATGCTTATTGTACTTTACATGTGTTTTTAATACTAAGTGCATACGATTTACTTCAATTACTATTTATTTTTAAATTTTTTATTTTATTCTATTGTTACTTTTTTTTTTTTTTTTTTTTAACTTTTAAAAAAAAAAATTTTTGAGTTAATATAATTTAATGCATAATATATAAATGGTACATAAATAAGTAAATATATTTATATATATGTAAATTTTAATTTATGTTTTTGCTTTGTATACATATATTTAAGTACCAATATGCGTCGACTAAACAAACATTCAGAGTACATAAATAGTACAGGCTAACATGTATAGTTGTATATATATATATATATATATATATATATATATAATTTTACACCTGTTTTAATTTGATTTATAATGTGTTAACTAACAAACATATATCTATATATATATCAACTTTTTATTATTTATTAAGTATTATTTTTGAATGGTTTGTTACGTTTATATATATATATATATATATATACATAGTGTGTGTGTGTCGCTACTATCTGTTTAATTTTATAGTTTTTTTGATTATGTTTATCGTGTTTTATTTTTTTTAAGATAAAATAACAAATGCTATTATATTTGTTAATAAAAAAAAAAAAAAACAAGAAGCTAAGTGTAAATATATATATATATATATATATGCGTATGTATATATATATTTACAATAGTAAAAAAAAAAAAAAAAAATACAAAAAAATGCACCGAATAATAAAAGATACAAGAAAACTAAAAGGCAAAATTAAGTAGCATTTTTTGTATTTACATGTTTTCTTTATAAATTTTATTTTAAATCGAATAAAATTAATAAATGTAAATATATGCTCTTTTTTTTTTTTTTTTAAGCAATTTGATATTTTTTATATATAGTATATGTATTACAACCTTTGTGCCATTTTTATAATTTTTCATACATTACATATTATTTATTTTTTTTTTTTTTTTTTTACATCTGTATGTATTGTTTTTAAAATAACAAAAATAAAAAGAAGCGTTGTAAATTGTACATATATATATATATATATATATATATGTACATGCAATATATTTTGTTATATGTTGATAAATATGTGCATTATCTCTTTATAATACAGAAAATAGATTTGTAACGAATTTGTATTGATACACAAGTTTATTTTTGTATGTCTCAATTATGATTAAATCATATGTACATAATAAAACAAAAAAAAAAAAAAAAAAAAAAAAAAAGGAAAAAAAAAAAAAAAAAATTTTTTTTTTTTTTTTTTTTTTTTTCTCTTTTTTCTTTAAATTTTAATAATTACCGTCATTAGTAGTTATTTTGTTAACATGTGTACACATATATAGACATATATATATATATGTTTGCTCATCTACACATATTTATCAATTGTATTTATGTACAACATAATTATTTTCTATTTTTTTTTTTTTTTTTCATTATTATTTGTTTAAATTTTTATTTAAAGCTGAATATTTTTTAATTTAATTTTATTTTATTTTTTTTTTTTTTTTATTATTCATTATTTTCATTGATTAGTGTTGTTATATATATATATATATATATATACGTATATACGTTTTTATATAAGCACGTGTTGGTAAATTTGTAAATTTGTTATTTTGTAAGTTTGTTATTTTGTAAGTTTGTAATTTTGTTATTTTGTAATTTTGTTATTTTGTAAGTTTGTTATTTTGTAAGTTTGTAATTTTGTTATTTTGTAATTTTGTAATTTTGTAATTTTGTAATTTTGTAATTTTGTAATTTTGTAATTTTGTTATTTTTTATGTTTGCAAGTTTATATGCTTGTATAAATCAGTATATAAATTATAAAATAATAATATATCTATACATATATATCAATATATATGTATAGATATATACCCTCATCCGCACATATATATATATATATATATATATATGTATACATATATAGACACTTTATGAGTTCTATATTACGAATTTTATATATATATATATATATTATTTTCTCGCTTCGTTTTTGAATAAGTATTTATAAATTTTGTTGTAAATTTTAATTTTAATTTAACGTTTTTTTTTTTTTTTTTTTTTTTTCTTTTTTCTTTTACTTCATATTTTTGTATACATTATTTTTTGTCGAAATCATAAAATATTACTATATATGTGTCTACATATCTAACTTACGTATTAATTTTGTTGTTAATTTTTGGTTTAGCTGTTTTTTTTATTTTTTTTATGTTTGTGTGACAAAAATTATAATTTTTTTTTTTTTTTTTTTTTAAAAAAAACAAATAAAATGAAAGACATAATACCAGAAGTTAATGCAAAAGAAAAAGAACAGGATTTTAGTCAAAATTTAAACTCAGTTGATCATTTTGAAAAAAGGGAAGAAAATAAACAGAATAATAAAATAGACGACCATGATAATGGTAATAATAGTAGTTACAGTAGCAAGTCTTATTTATTTAATGTATTGAATCATTTTAGTAATTTGAAAAAATTAAAATCTTCAAAAGGAGTAGATGAAGCAGTGACAAATTCAAAATGTAAAGATACCCAAATAACATCTGAGCAAGTCAATGAAAAGGAAAGTGGAAATGAAAGTAATAATAAGAAAAAGGACGAAATTAAAAGTGATGGAAAAAAAAAGAAAGAAAAAGAAAACTTGAATAAGAGTGAAAATGAAAAAAAAGTGATAACTCATGATGTACAAGATGAGAACAGTACTATTATGGAAATAAAAAATAAAGAAAATTTAACATTTGTAAATGAAAATTTAACGAAAGAAGAGTGTATAAAAAATCATAAAGATAACACTGTCGAATTTGTAACAACTGATAATAAAAATGTATTTAATAGTGGTACAACTGTTATATCAGTAATAGCTGACAAAAATATAAAAAACAACAAATGTAGTGATAGTAGTACCGTTTTGTGTTATAACTCTGATATTAATGTTACTAATTCTATCAGTTCTAGTTCCAATTTGACCAGTTCCAATATTTGTGTTGATTATGGTAATGCCAGTGATAACACAATAGTACCTGCCGAATTAAACAAAATGGAAAAGTTGATAAAAGAAATTAAAAATAAGAATAATAAAATTTACAACGAAAATATGAACGAAATTTTATTATTATATAATGATTTATTTACTTGTTTTTTAAACAATATATTTTGTTTAAGTAATAATAAAAATAATAATAGTAATAATAGTAATAATAGCAATAGTAGTAATAATAATAGTAGTAATAATAATAGTAATAGTAATAATAATAATAATAATAATAATAATAATAATAATAAAAATGAATATTCTTATTTAAAAAATGAAATAGAAAAAATAAAAAAAAATACTTATTTAATAACAGAATGTTTAAATGCTTGTAAAACAGAAATAAAAAATAATTTAAACATTAATGACTCAGTTATGTTTGATGAATTTAAAAGTTTATTTTTGGTAGTATTTAATACAAAAATAGAAGGAACAATTTGCTTGAATAAAATTGAGAATGCAAAAGATAAGGAAAGTAACAAAAATAACAGCAATATCAATAGCAATGACAGTAGCAATGACAGTAGTAATAGCAGTAGCCATGACAGTAGCAGTAATAGTAGCAACCAGATTGATGAAAACATTATGAACAATCGAACAACGTGCATTATTTTTACTATTTTGTGTACAAACGAAATTATAAACATATTGGAAGATATGTATAAAAAGGTATTTGTAAAAAATGAAATAAGTGAGAATGACCATTTAGTACAAGTTAATCGAACAATAAAAAGGTTGAGCAATATGAACGCATTTATGCAGTTTCTTATAAAAACGAATAATGCACCCACCACAACAGCAACAGCTGTCACTGCCCCTATTACTGTCCTTAATGATAATAACAACAAAAGTAGTAGTAATAATAGAAATAAAAATAATAGTAATAGTAGAAGAAAAAATAACAGTAACAACAGAAATCAAATAGATAATATCAGCAACAATAACATTAACAGCAACAATAACATTAACAGCAACAATGACATTAACAATAACAACAACAATAACAATAACAACAACAATAACAGTACTGATAGTAACAACAACAACAATAACAGTACTGATAGTAACAACAACAACAATAACAGTACTGATAGTAACAACAACAACAGTAATAGTACTGATAGTAACAACAACAACAGTAATAGTAGCAAAAATAACAGTAACAATAGAAGTAAAAATAGCAACAAAAATAATAACAAAAACAAAAATAATAATAAAAATAACGGTAATAATCAAAATGAATATAACAACGATGACATTACAGTTATAAATAAAAAAGAAGCAAAATCTCTTTATGGAAATAAAAAAAATGGAGAAGTAAAAGTCGAAGAAGGAGCAGGAGCAGCAACAGTAGAAGAAGAAAAAACAGAAGAAAAAACAGGAGAAAAAAAAGAAGAAAAAACAGGAGAAAAAACAGGAGAAAAAACAGAAGAAAAAACAGGAGAAAAAAAAGAAGAAAAAACAGGAGAAAAAACAGAAGAAAAAACAGGAGAAAAAAAAGAAGAAAAAAAAGAAGAAAAAACAGGAGAAAAAACAGAAGAAAAAACAGGAGAAAAAACAGAAGAAAAAACAGGAGAAAAAAAAGAAGAAAAAAAAGAAGAAAAAACAGGAGAAAAAACAGAAGAAAAAACAGGAGAAAAAAAAGAAGAAAAAACAGAAGAAAAAACAGGAGAAAAAACAGAAGAAAAAACAGGAGAAAAAAAAGAAGAAAAAACAGGAGAAAAAAAAGAAGAAAAAAAAGAAGAAAAAAAAGAAGAAAAAAAAGAAGAAAAAAAAGAAGAAAAAAAAGAAGAACAAAGTGAAAAGCAAAGTGAAAAACAATTGAAATTAACAAAAAAAAACACACATTTTAGTACAGTACGTAATGCAACTAATAGTACAACTAACTTAATGAATAAAATAAACTTCAATAAAAAAACTAAAAATTATTTTTGTAAGGATAATTCAGAAACAGCAGTAAATATATCAGGACGTTTAAGTGAAACAGCAATTACGAATAATTTACAAATAAAAGAAAAACAGTTAAAGACAGAAACAAACATAAATAATATTATCACTATTAATAGCGACAACACTACTAGCAACAAAACCAGTAACACAGTACAACAAATGAGTAATGAAAAACAGTATCCCACTAAAAAAATTATTTATAAGAAAGGGTTATCACCCTTCTATAAAAACATAAATAATACTTATAGTAATCTTAACAGTAATGTAAACGGTAATGTTAACAATAGTGTAAACAATATAAGTAATGCTACTATTACTACTACTACTACTGCTACTACTACTGCTACTTCCAGTAATAATAATATAATTAGGGATGAACGAGCGAAAGATAATTATAGCGATATGATGGTTTATATTTCATGGGTTCCTAAAAGTGCTAGGTGTCAATATCCATTAGAATTGCCAAAAAATACAGATGAAAGAAATAATATTTCTGAATATGTTAAAGCAAAAGAACAAATGATTTATATTTTAAAAATTATGGGTTATGATGAAGTAGATAGTGTTTTTTTTCATCCACCGAAAGGATCACATATAAAAATAAAATTTAAAACATTAGATTGTATGAATAAATTTTTAAAAAATTATAAAAATACACCAGATAAATGGAAAGAAGATATGTTTGTTTTTTTTAATATTCCAATGAGAAGTAGTATATCAGTAAGAGATTTAAGAATTGAGAGAGCTGTACCTAGAATAGTAACTAGCGAAGTAAGAAAAAGTAATAAAAGTAATAATAATAATAATAATAATAATAATAATAATAATCAAAATAATTTATTTTTATTTAAAGATAATTATAATTTATATGAAGAAAACGAATATAATAAATTAAAAAAAATAAAATTCCGTTATGACCCACATAAAAAACATGTAGTCATGAAACCTTTAGAAGATAATAAAGACATTACTCGAGTTAATAAAGATAGTATTATTCATCGTGATTTACAACATCCTGTAACATTGGATAATACACCTACAATTGCAACAGATACAAATATTACTACTACAACAACTATGCATAGTAATACAGATTATAATATAAGATTAGGTACAAAAACAAATTTTAAAATTGGTATTAGCGATAGTGAAAATAGTACTTGTAACAATAATATAATTGGTAGTAACACTTTTAGTATTACCACTACAGATAATAATAATAGAAATAATAATATAATAAAAAATAAAATACAAAAAATAAAAACAAATTGTAGTAATAGTAAGAGTAGTAGTAATAATAATATATGGGAATCCGAAAATCAAACATTAGATTTTAAATTGGAAGGTATTATTGGTAAAAGTCATAATATGTTACCAAATGTCGATTATAAAGGTATCGATTATAAAAATGTCGATTATAAAAATGTTTTGTTTAGGAATGACAGTTCCAATGTTTGTTCTTGTAATACATGTTATGACAAAGGTAGTATAAAACAATCTTCGAATATTATCCAAGGTTCACTTATATCTCCAATTAATAACAAAAGAGTTACTAATGGAAGTGTAAACAGCAGTAATAACAGTACTAACAACAATAATAATAGTGATAATGTAATTATAACAACAACAACAACAACAACAACAAATCCATTTATAAATAAAAATACACATAACTCGAGTAATGTTACTACAAATATAAATAAGATCGGATGTTATAATAATACAGATAATATAAAAATTTTATCAAAAACAAGTCAGAAAAATAGACAAACTATTGGTAGTGATCTTATTTTACTTAATCCTAACGAATCAAATGTTGATACGTTAATGGATGATACTTATATACATACACACATACCAAACGAAAAACATTTAAAAAATCTTAATATTAGTAACGATTTTTTCAATAATACTTTTGTTAGAAATGTAAAAAGTGATATAATAAAAACACATACTATAAATAAAGATTTTATAAATAAAGATTTTATAAATAAAGATTTTATAAATAAAGATTTTACAAAAATAGACTTAAACAATAAAAATAATAATAGTAATAATTTAAACGGTAACACACATAATCTTAAAAACTTAGTTGCTACTTCTATGTCAATTAATCCTACAAAAGATATGTATCTTATGAAAAATAATAATAATAATAATAATATCGGTAGAATTAAGAAAAAACCATTTCCAATCAATACATTTGTTTGTACTGATAACGAAAATACTGACAATGCCACTACAACTCTTGCCACTACATCTCTTGTCACTACTTCTCTTCCTACCACTTCTCTAGCTACTACTACCACTACCAATACTGCTACAACTACTACTACCACTACTATTACCAACGATAATGCAATTTACTCAAATGATAGAAATAATATGAACAGTAATATGAACAGTAATATGAACAGTAATATGAACAGTAATATGAATGGCAATATGAACGGCAATATGAATAATAATATTAATAACATATTAATGAATGAACAAAATGAATTAAAAAGACATACATATAATTCAGTTTTATCAAATAATATAAATAATAGTTTAGATTATTTGAATAAAAATGTTTTTACATATAATAATAATAATAATAATAATAATAATAATAATAATAATAATAGTAGTAGTAGTAATAGTAAAAATGGTAATATAAGTAGTAATGGCAATATAAGTAGTAATGGCAATATAAGTGGTAATGGAAATATAAGTGGTACTGATGAAGAAATTTTGAATAATATAAAAAAAAATTATATTAAACATAATTATAATGAAAATAATAGTAATAATAATTTTAATACTTTTATAAATATGAATTATAATGGTAATAACACTGGTAATAAATATAGCAATTCTAATTATTGTAGTAGTAATTATAGTAGTAATAATTATAGTAGTAATAATTATAGTAGTAATAATTATAGTAGTAATAATTATAGTAGTAATAATTATAGTAATAGTCACAATATTAATTGTAACACCAACAGTTGCACTGATATTAATTGTAGTGATTATGATTTATCTATATATACTAATGGAAATATCAGTAATAACGATAATAAAAATGAAAATTATAAAAAAAATAGTAACGATACTATAAATAACTGTACAACTAAACGCTTGGAAGTTATAAAAGATAATAGCAACTTATTTACACATAACATTAACAACAACCACAATAACAACAACTACAACATCAACAACCACAACAACAACCACAACAACAACCATAACAACAACCATAACAACAACCATAACAACAACCATAACAACAACCACAACCGCAACCACAAAAATAACTACGATTATTTATATGATGATAAATACATAAATCATGAAGAATTAACAAATTTTATTAACATTGATTTTATTAATGACATAGATAAAGAATATGATGAAAAAAATATTAAACTTGATCATACACTTGATCATACACTTGATCATACGAACGAACATAATGGACAAACACCTATTCATATAAATAATTTAATTAAAACACAAAATAATTTAGACATATTAACACCTTATAATAAATACATAAATGAAAGTTTATTAATTAATAATACAAGTTACTTAGAAAATCACAGCATCAATAATAACAATATTGGTAATAGTATTAGCAACAGTATTAGTAACAATATTGGTAATAGTATTAGTAACAGTATTAGTAACAATATTGGTAATAGTATTAGTAACAGTATTAATAACAGTATTAATAACAGTATTAATAACAGTATTAGTAACAGTATTAATAACAGTATTAGTAACAGTATTGGTAATAATATCAGTAGTAACATTACCAATAACATTACTAGTAACATGAACAGTAACAACCAAGGCAAATTAAACAATATGTTTGAAGGATTTGAAGAATATAACAATATTAATTTTAATAGAATACTTGATAATTTTGAAAATAAAACAAGTTACATGTTAAACGACACCAAGGATAACGAAACAAATGTTAAAGTAAATTTTAGTGAAAATGATTATAACACATATGTTAATGTACATAAAAACAAAGGAAGTACTTGCGATGTTAGAGAGATGGGTATAGTAGGAGTTGCAGAGTTAGTTGAATAATTTGTCCAATAATTATAAACTTGGATCATATTAACAATAAAATCGTTTTATTCTTTTTGTATTTTATTTTATTATATTATATTTTATTTTTGTTTACTATTATTTTTGTTTATTATTATTTTTGTTTATTATTATTTTTGTTTATTATTATTTTTGTTTACTATTATTTTTGTTTACTATTATTTTTGTTTATTATTATTTTTGTTTATTATTATTTTTGTTTACTATTATTTTTGTTTACTATTATTTTTGTTTATTATTATTTTTGTTTATTATTATTTTTGTTTACTATTATTTTTGTTTACTATTATTTTTGTTTATTATTATTTTTGTTTACTATTATTTTTGTTTATTATCATTTTTGTTTATTATTATTTTTGTTTATTATTATTTTTGTTTATTATTATTTTTGTTTATTATTATTTTTCTTTTTTTTTATGCCCTAATGTTTTTTTGTGTTTCTTTTTTTTTTTTTTTTTTTTTTTATGTATGTATATTTATAAAATATTGTCCTATTTTATTGTCCCATTTTGTAGTTGTGAATGTATTAATATATATAAATTTCAAACTTAATTAAAAATAAAACATACTATATATGTATTATTATTTAACAAAAAAATAAACAACTATAACTGCATATTTTTTAACATATTTTAATATTATTTTTTTATAACATTCTTAAAATTATACCAATCCCTATACGGCTTATCTTATACGGCTTATCCTATACGACTTATCCTATACGACTTATCCTATACGACTTATCCTATACGACTTATCCTATACGACTTGTATGTATATACGTACTACATACATCCTAAATTACATACATACGTATATATATTGTCGTTATGGTATATGTAAGAGGTAACACACAATTTTATTATACATACATATACATACAATACCTTTCATCTAAACTCCCCCCCATCCACTCGTCCAGCCTAGCTAAAATAAGTATTATGAAACATGCCTGCTGTAAAAATAAATGTTTCAATAAACATAAATAAAACAGAATATAGGTATAAAAATTAAACAAACTTTTCTTTTTCACAAATAACTTTCTTTTTCAAAAAAAAAAAAAAAAAAAAAAGATTTCTTTTTTTATTTTACTTTAATTTTTTTATAATACAATACTTAAGTGATGGTAAAAAAAAAAAAAAAAAAAACAATTTTATAATTTATATAAATGTATATACGCGAAATATATCCTATTGGAAGGTATGTTTAAAAAAACAAAAGTAAACGACCAAGGTGTGGCAAATTTTATCTATGTATATTTATGCGTATATCTAAAGTTAACTAATTCGACGAAAAAAAAAAAAATAAAAAAAAAAAATAAAAAAAGAAATAAAAAAAAAAATAATATTCATGTTGTACGAATTGGTGATATTTTTTTTTTATAACTCATTTGGCTTTGAGCGCCTATAAAATATAAATTTATACATTATACATTATACATGCGTTTCCACTTATTTTTTTTTTTTTGACCGTCGCCAAAAAGAAAACTCCACCCAAAAAAAACTCCTCCCCAAAAAGGTCCCCCCCCCTCCCCAAACTAAATGAGTAACAATAAGTATAAATAACAATAAGTATAAATAACAATAAGTATAAATAACAATAAGTATAAATAACAATAAGTATGAATGACGATAAATATGAAAATTTGAAAGAATATGATTTGCGACTTAATGTAAGTTACATGAAAAAAGAGAAAAAAAAAAATAATTTAAATAGCATTTTATTTTTCCCATCATTATTTTGGTTTAATACAAATACCTTTCCCCCTATTCCTTTAATAAAATATGATAAAACAGAAGGTGATAAAAAATGTTGTGTTTTTAAAGTAAAAGATTATGTTACATGTTCTGTACATAAACATGGTGTTATTCTGAGAAAAATTATAAAAAATGAAATAATAAATATAAATATGTTCAATGATAGTAAGGTTTTATTATGCCTATTTTTTATTAACATTGATTTTGTATTAAAACTAGCTAATTTGTTTAATGAAAAATATCTATTTAGTTTTTTTTTTTATGAGAAAGATAAAAATGGTGTAAGTGGTGAAACTAAAGAAGGTAGTGGCTATGGTAGTGACAATGGCAACGACAGCGATAGTGGCAACGACAGTGGCTATGGCAGCGATAGTGACAATGGCAGCGATAATGAACTTGGGGTTGTCGGAAAAAATTTAAAGGCACTATTCCCAAATACCTACACAAATAATGAATATAAAATGTTTTGCTATAATGATAAAAACGAAATACATTTATTCGATTCGAAAAAAAACATTTCTATTTTAAAGCTTAAAGAAAATATAACTATTACTAGTATACATTTTAATTTTATGTACATAAATAAAAAAAATAGTTTATATAATAAATTATTAAATGATGAATATGAGGGAGATATTAAAATAGTTGATTATAATAAAGTTAATGAGAAAATAAAAAAAAAAAATAAATTTTGTTTTGAATTATTTCAAGATGAATGTATTGATTATAATACATTTGCAAAAATAAAAGATCAAAAAAATAATTTTTTTAAAATTGCAAATAACATTTTTTATGTTTTAATTTATGGTGATAATGAAGGGAATATCTATTTTTTTGTCCCACATAAAAATGTGAAAATAAGAAAGAAGTTAAGGTGTAGTCGTAGCAGTAGCGGTGACAGTAGTAGTAGTAGCAGTAGCAGTAGTAGTAGTAGTAGTAGTAGTAGTAGTAGTAGTAGCAGTAGCGGTGACAGTAATAGTAACTACCCTATCCGATTTATCGAAACTAACGTAAAAGCATATTTTGAAATAGATAAAAAAAATAATTTTGTTAACCTAGTTAAAAATAATATTTACATTTTTGTTGTTTATGATGATTGTATAAAAATAATTAATTTTTATTTATTTGAAATATATTTTAGTATCAACTTAAAACAAGAAAAAGTTTGTTACATAAGTAGTAAATTTATAAACTCAAATGAAAATTCTTATGTATGTTTTTCTACTTCAAAATATGTTCATATTTTTAATGTAAATAATAAAAAAACAGTTCATTGTTTTCAATTAAGTGATAATGGCATTATTGATCAACAACAATCAGAAATAATAGAAGAATTATGTTATACACAAAAAAAAAATCAAATAAAAAATTGTGCAACTGATTTGAAATTATGTCCCAAAATAAATGAATATAATAAAGATGTTATCAGTAAATTGGAAAATATAATTGGAGAGGGAAACAGGTTCCAAGATATTGTTGATAATACGTTACAAAACACACAGCAACCACTTTTAGTAAGTCATAGCAATAGAACCAACGATAACTACAATAAAGGGGATAATAAAAAAAACGTAGAAAATAATAAAAAAAACGTAGAAAATAATAAAAAAAACGTAGAAAATAATAAAAAAAACGTAGAAAATAATAAAAAAAACGTGGAAAATAATAAAAAAAACGTTGCAAATACAAAAGAAAAAGACGACTATATTTGCACTTTTTTTGATTCTAAAAATGATAGTATATACATAACATTTAACAAAGGTTTGGTATATGTATATAGCTTAAGTTTAAAAAAAATTATAAAAAAAATTAATATACCTTGTAAACGTATTTTTTATTTATTTGTATTTTCATTAAATAATCAAAAATATATTTATGCTTATGATTTAGAAAAATATTATACTTTATTCAATGTAAGTAAAAATAAAGTTATTTATAAACTTTTTACATTAAGTGCATGGGTATATAACATCTTATGTTCTTATAATTATTTAATGTTTTCTTTAGGAAATCAAAACATTCACACTTTACAAATAAATACTTATAAAACTAATTTGTTAAAACCTATTTATTCGGAAAATATGAATATTTGTACTTATCTTATTAATCACCCTAAATTATATTATCTTATAGCTTTTATAAATAATAAAATGAAATTTGGTTTTTTTTATATATCAAATAAAGAAAAAAAAAAAATAACCATTCCTAGTATAAAAGAAAATGAAAAAATTATTACTATTTGTTGGTTTGTGAGAAAAAAAAAATATTCATTAAGTATAGATGAGAATAAAAAATGTAATGGTCTTGGAGTAACTACAACTCACTTAGAACATATTAACAATTATAACAACACAACTGTAGTTTGTAGAAATGATGATAATGATGATAATTATGATAATTATGATAGTAAAAGTAACGATATTGATAATAAATGTAATACAGTAGAAGATGAGATAAAAAATAATAATTTCTTATTATCTAGAGTAAAAAAAAATAATAGTAAAATATTAATTGAACAAATAATGAAAAAAAGAAAAATAACAACAAATAATTTAAAAAGAATACATTCTGAAATACATACACATATAAACCAAAATAATAATTATGAAAATTATATAGTAGTATTAAATGAAAGTGCATTATTCCTATATAATATTGAAAAAGGAAATATAATTAAGTTAAATAATACTTTATTAAATAATTTATTTTTTTTAAAAAAAATAAATAAATATATTGGTTCAACTGTTATTAATAACTTTTGTTATGTTTTTCTTTTATGTGAACATAATTTACTTATTTTTAATGAAGATTTAAAATTTATTAGTTGTAAAATAAAAATAAATGAAAAAAAAAATAAAATGTATATAAAAAATCAGTTTTTGTTTTTAGTTACTAACAGTGATGTATATTTTACTTTTGTATGGACCTTAACTGATCTCTTTTCAGAAAATGTAGTTGTAACTGATGGTAGCACAAGTGGTACTGTTCAGGACAAACACAATGACATCACTCAGATTGTAAATGATACCAATCAACTTGCACAACCTGCACAACCTGCACAAACTAGTACAAAGTCAGGGTCAGAGTTGGAGGTATTTTTTATAAAACTTAACCTAACTAAAAGTGGAAAAATTATATTATTTGATTTTTATTATATTGAGAATTATATTTATATAGCAATTTTGTTAAAAAAAAAGAGCATACACGTGTACAGAGTTAGTTTGGTAGGAACCGAAAGCGGTTGTGGCAACGATGGCATGGGTAACGATAATGTACGTGTCAGTGCTGACAAACGCAATGAAGATAGTGGCAATGTAACAGAATCCACAAGAAAAGGAGAAAACAACGACCACTGTAAATCCACTCTTATAGATACTAAACTAATTGCTGAATTTTTTAATTTTTATATTTTTGATCATATAAATAAAATAGGTAGTATTTTAAGTATGAAATTTTTTTATAATTACGAAAAAAAAAAAATATATTTATCTTTTGGGGGAATAGAACAATATCTTTTTTTTTGGAATTTTATTAAATACCCTCTAATTAAGAAGGAAACACATCAGTTAATGTCGAAAAAAAAACAAGAGGGCAAACTAATACATAAAATAGTAAAAAAAAATACTAACGGATAATTATATTGTACTCACTTGTGATATTTTCTATTATGTGCGCATGTAAATCGTTCACTTGTTTTTTAAATACTTGTTGTTCCTAAAAAAAAAAAAAATAAATAAATAAAATAAAAAAAATAAATAAATAAAATAAAATAAAATAAATAAATAAAATAAAATAAAATAAATAAATAAATAAAATAAATAAATAAATAAAATAAAATAAATAAATAAATAAAATTAATGAAATAAAATAATAATAATAGTAATAAAGGTTTATATAACGTGATGAGCGTTATGCCATGCAAAGGAGGTATATATCCCATACAGACAGGCAGACAGACAGACAGACAGACACACAGACACACACACACAACATACACAGAAATGCCATAATAAAAAAATACCTTTATATCCATTGTCGGTGCATAAACAAATTTGTAAGTATAACTAATTTCATTTTTAAGCTTATTATAGAATATATCAATAAGAAAAACTTTATACAATAAATTAATATTTTTAATGTTTTTCATTTGAAAAATGTTTTTTATAAATATTGCATTATTCCAATTTGAGTTTGAATAAAAAGATAAATCTCTTTCTTCATTTTTTATGTTATATAAATTTATGAAATATAGAAAGTTGTTACTACTACTATAATCAACATTTTTTTTTTTTTTTTTTGTTCCCTCATTCGTTATTTTTGTGCATTTTTTTAAAAGTCTTAATAATCTATTTTTTAATTTTATTCCTTCATTTTTATAACAACCTAATAAAATGTTTTGTTTATATTCTTCAAAATTAGTTTCCTTATTTTTCCCATCGATATTTACATTTTTATCATAATTGCCATTTACACTATTTAAACCACTTACACTATTTAAACCACTTACACTATTTAAACCACTTACACTATTTAAACCATTTACACTATTTAAACCATTTATATTATTTAAACCATTTATATTATATATATTACTTGTTTTTATGTTGGGTGGTGTTTTTTCAGTATTGTTGTCACTAGGTGTACTAAAATCACTTACATTGTAACATCTACCCATTTTATCTGTTATTGTCTCTTTCTTAATAAATCCAGTTTTTTCGTTACTTACTATATTTTTTTCTGTATTCGAAATATATAAATATAGGTCCCTAATTCTATCAATGTCATGCTTTATCATTGCAATACGATCTAAACCTAACCCTACAGCTAAATAATCATACATATCGTATTTTTTATTTTTTTTAAATATAATTTTTTTTTTTAAAATACCACTACCTAAAATTTCAATCCATTTATTGTTATAAAAAACTTCTGCTTGTAATGATTGTTCTGTAAAATCAAAAGAGTCATTTTTAATTCGCCACATATAATTATTATTAAATAAAAATGTTAATAATTCACTTAAAAAATAAACAAGTTGTTTTTTTTTATCAATTAATTCATTTGTTATTTTTATATAAATATCCATTTGGGTAAAAAAAGGAAAATGATATTTATCAATATTATCTTTTCTAAACACATTAGAAACGATAATAAAATTGTTTATATTATTTGAATTGGAAAAGGGGTAGGACGGATTTGTTCGTGATGTTGTTTTTTCATTTAGATTATTCAAACTCTTTTTATTACTTGTAACACTTTTGAAATCTTTACCAACTGAATTATTGTCATCAGTAAAATATGTATAAACACTTTTTGTTTTACTTTCATTTTTATCGCTAACTTTTTGTTTGTTAATTATTGTATTAAAAGGATGTCCATTAAGGTTTTTTTTTTTTTTTTTTTTTTTTTTTTTTCCTAGTTTTAATAATGTCTCATCTTTACTTTTATTACTATTTATTTCTTCTTCTTTTTTTTTATCATATTTTTCGGATATATTATTTACTTTATGATAAATTTTTGGAAATAAAGAAGTGGCTTGAGGAATGTATAAGTACTTGTTGGAAAAGTAAAAATTGTTTTGGGGTAAAGTTGTCTCATTTGTGTTTTTAATTAATATATCATTAAAACAAGTTTTACTGTCATAAAGAGGACATTTGTTATAAACTAAATAAAACGAGTTTTTTGTTTTTAAAAAAGTTAATATTTGTTTTGTTACATTGTTTATAGGATGATTTTTTATATTATAAACATATTTAAATCTACTGTAGTTTATTATATCATGTTTTATTTGATAATTATTATCCAGTTTGGATATTACTATTTTTTTTATATGTGGAATATACGTGTTATTATTATTATTATAAGCATTCCTTAATCTTGTAAAAAAAAGAAAAATAGCTAAGGGTATATGAAAGAAAAAAAAAAAAAGCATTTCTAAATTTGGGCAAGCACTCACACAGAAAAGTTGCCCTTTCACATGTTGTTAGCTGCTTTTAATTTCTTGTTTCTTTATTTTAAAAAGGGGGGTGTTGCACATGGAGCAAAAAAAAAAAAAAACTACAATAACGGGAGTTTTTTTTTTTTTTCATTTGGCTATTTCACTTGGCTACTTCACTTGGGTATTTTTTTCACTTGGCTACTTCACTTGGGTATTTTTTTCACTTGGCTACTTCACTTGGGTATTTTTTTCATTTGGCTACTTTTTTTTTTTCACTTGGCTACTTTTTTTTTTTTTACTTGGCTATTTTTATCTTATTTAACTATTTTTTTCATCCTTTTACCTTAACCGTTCATGTAATAAGGACTTTTTTTTTTTTTTTTTTTTTTTTTTTTAAATTATATAGCAATAACAATACTCATATAATGACGTGTCACCAAGTATAGCACTTGTAGAAGAACAAAAAAGTGAACACTTGTGTATATGTTTGATTACTTACGGATCAATTTTGCAAAAAATATCGACAATTTCATTTGACATTTTTTTTCATATCAATATCAAACATTTTTTTTTAAAAATATAAAAATTTATAATTTTTTTTTTTTTTTTCTTTTTTTTTTATGTTATGTTATTATCAACATTGATAAAAAACTTGAGAAAAAGAAGAGTATACAAGCACAAAAAGAAAACATATATGTAAGCATGTGCGTATATACATGTATAGAAAAGTGTAGCAAAATTAAAAAAAAAAAAAAAAAAAAAAAAAAAAAAAAAAAAAAAAAAAATATATATGTATTTATATATAAATATATATAAACATAATAGTTTAAAATGCTATAATTGGTCAAGCAATATTAAAAAAATATAAAAAAATGAAAAGCGTGTGTGTGAGTTAACAAAAGATATACACAATAAAATAAAGGTGCAAAATGAATAAATGCATAAATGATCAGGCATTCCGATCCATGTTTCTATGGCATGTGAATAAATAAATGAATTGTATTAATTTGTTTAAAAATAAATAAAATAATAAATATTTAAGTATTAAAAATTGAAATGATTAAAGTAAGGAAAGGTTCAAATTGGGGAGTTTTGTTAAACCTGTACGAGGTTATGTCTACAATTTTTACCTCGCTTCGTTCAATTATGGTAAGTATATCTCATTTTGTCATTTTGTCATTTTGTCATTTTGTCATTTTGTCATTTTGTCATTTTGTCATTTTGTCATTTTGTCATTTTGTCAGATGGTTCGTTTCAGTTTAATTACCGTTTTTTTTTTTTTTTAACTTCTTATTATACCTCGTAATGTATATTTATACATATATATGTATATAATATGTATATAATATGTATATAATATGTATAGTACCATTCTGCTCGGATGTATCAAACTGTTTATGAACATTCGTACATGCAAACAAAGTTTATTCATTATAGTTATATCCATCAGCCTCACCCTCCTCATCTATATCTTCTTCATCCTCCTCTTCTTCATCATCTTCATCATCTTCATCTTCTTCATCTTCATCTTCTTCATCATCTAAGTCATCCATATCATCTTCATCTTCCATATCATCTTCATCTTCTATTTCTTCATCTTCTACTTCTGATCTTGATTTATTTTTAAATCCTCTTTTTCTATTAGTATTTAAATAATTTCTAGAATTTATAGTTGAATCTAATACACCTCTATCTTTTTTTTCACTATCCACCATCATACATTCAGTAGTTAAAACCATACTAGCTATACTACAACTGTTTTTAATAACACTTATAATAACATTAGTACTATCAATAATTCCATTTTCTACCATATTAACAAATTTATTTGTATTTACATCATATCCAAATCCATATTTATCTTTTGAATTTAAAATAATTTTAACAACATTATCTCCATTTACACCTGCATTGTCAGCTATTTGTTTTGTAATTACATCTAAACTACTAACTACTATATTAGCTCCCATTTTTTGTAATTCAATTTCTGATTCTAAATTACCAACCAAATCAAGATATTTTTTATCATCAGCATTAGTAATATCAGCAAAATTATTTTCAATTTGTTTATATATTTCATTTATGAAATTTGATTTTATAATTTCTAAGTATGTAACACCACCACCTGGTACATATCCTATATCTATAGCACTTTTAACTGCATTAGTAGCATCTTCATATTTAAATTTTCTTTCTTTTTGTTCTGTTTCACTATTACCTCCTATTAATATTTTTGCTATTCCACCTGATAAAGCAGCTATACGTTCATTCAATTTTTCTTTATCATATTTTGATGTTGTTTCATCATATTCTTTTTTTAAAACTTTTATTCGTTCATCTATTTGATTTTTATAATCTTCTTTTGTAATTAAACTCGTTCTATCTTTTTTTACAATTAAAGTGTTGGCGTGTCCTAACAATGATAAATAATTGTTATCGAAGCTGCTCATGTTGTTATGTAAGTTGTTTAGGTCGAGTCCTACATCGGCACTTATATATTTACTGTTTGTAACAATACAAAGATCTTTTAAATAATCCTTTCTTCTATCTCCGAAGGATGGTGCTCTGATTGGGACCTACGCAAAAAAAAAAAAAAATAAATAAAAAAAAAAAATAAAAAAATAAAAAAAATAAAAAAATAAAAAAAATAAAAAAATAAAATAAAAAAATAAAAAAAATAAAAAAATAAAATAAAAAAATAAAAAGAAAATTGTGAAAATGGATAAGTAAAAAGAGCTGTAAGAAAGTTGTACCGAAGAAAATAATTCTAATAAAATTACGAATTACTCTATTTCTTAATTTTCTTTTTTTTTTTTTTTTTTTATATCTCTATTTTATGAGCATAAAATAAGTGATCACTTTATGCTTTATTTAATAAAACAAGAGAATGCATGGTGTAACACAAGGAAAAAAAAAAAAAAAAAAAATAAACCAAAGTAGACCAAGTGTACCAAAGTAAACTTATTTATTAATGCTCACGCTTAAACATTTTGTTTATTTTTTTAGTAAACACTCATATATACGCATGTACATATATATATCCATTAACATAAGAGTTAAAAGATAAGAGTTAAAACATAAGAGTTAAAATATAAGAGTTAATTATATATGAAGATAACGTACCACTTTAATCGCGCCCTTCAACTTATTTATTATTAATGTTTGTAACACCTCGTTACTAAAATCATCGGCAATAATACATAGAGGTTGTTTATTTTTTGCAAATATTTCTAAAATGGGTAAAATAGATTGTATATTATCTATATTCTGATCAGTAATTAAAGTTGCAACATTTGTATATTCAATATAATCCTTATTTTCGTTGTATAAAAGATAAGGATTTATTATACCTCTATCAAAATTATAACCTTCTGTAAATTCTAATTTATCATTAATATCAGCATTGTCATCTAAAATTATAGCTGCATTTTTTCCTAATTTATCATATGCGTTAGCAATAATTTGACCCATATGTATATCGTTATTACTAGCTATAGTTGCAATGTTTAAAATATCTTTATAAGTTTTTATTGGTGTACTTAATGTTTTTATTTTTTCAATAATCATTTTTGAAGCTAATTGTATACCTCGTTGAATTGGAATGGGATTGTGATTATTATTAACTTTTTCAATTCCTTTTTTTGTCAATGTTGCTGTCATTAATGCTGTTGAACTTGTTCCATCACCAGCTTTATCATTTGAAATATTAGTACTTTCTTGCATTAATTTAACACCATTATTTCTTTTTCTATCTTTTAGTGATATATTTTTTGCTATAGTAACACCATCATTTATAATTAATGGACTACCATACTCTTTTTCTAGTAAAACATTTCTTCCTCTTGGTCCTAAAGTCAATTTTACAACATCCGATACAGTTAATATACCCTTTAATAATTCATTGCGACATTCATTTCCATATATTATATCTTTACCTTTTACTTTATTTTCAGACATATGCATTTTGACGTAATTTTCTTTACGTCTGCTTATTAGTTTATTATTAATAAACTTTAATCGTTTTTTTAAAAGTGTATTATTCCTTTTGGAGATTATTTTTTTATGTTTTATACTTATGCATTTTTTTGACAGGATAAATATTAAAATAGGTAATAACAGTATTCGAATTATTTTCATTGTGTCAGAGTTTAATAAGTTCTTGATACGTATAAGTGAGTGGATATATATATATATATATATGTGCTACGTATGTACAAGTACGTGTTTATATATGTTGTGTATTATACCCTTTATTTTTTTAATTTTTAATTTTTAATTCTTAATTTTTAATTTTTTTTTTTTTTTTTTTTTTTTTTTGTTATTATTTACGTGTTATATGAATACGTTATTATTTTTCTCCTCATCAAGACTGTATTTTGTAATAATCAAAACAAATGGACTTACAGTTGTAACGAGAAAAAAAAAAAATAAAATAAAATAATCTTAACAGTAAAATTATTATATACTTTGTATAACGCATGCGTTTAAAAAAAAACAAAAGAAAAGAAATGAAAAGGAATATATAGAGCTTAACACAAGCTTAAGAGAAAAAAAATTAAAAAAAAAAAAAAAAAAAAAAAAAAAAAAAAAAAAAAAAAAAAAAAACATATGACATGTACATATTTATATATAGGCATTACAAATATTGTATAACATACAATGAGAACACATACGTAAGTATATAATATACATATGTATATATGTATATAATATATAATGTACGTATGTAGAGAAATTCAAATTGTTGATGATAGCGTAAATTGAACATTCATGCCAAGCATTCAAATATATATACAAATATATTTTAGTGTATAGAAAAAGGTATATATTCAAAAATGCCCAATTTGTATTGTTTCCCTTTTTTAATATGACAGGTTCATTTTTATTTTCCAAAAAATTAAAAACGAGAAATAAAAAACGAGAAATAAAAAACGAGAAATAAAAAACGAGAAATAAAAAACGAGAAATAAAAAACGAGAAATAAAAAACGAAAAATAAAATACAGAAAACAAAAAACAAAAAGCAAAAAACAAAAAGCAAAAAACAAAAAGCAAAAAACAAAAAGTAAAAAACAAAAAGCAAAATAACATGGCGCATCAGTCAGATTATGAGAAACAACTTATATTGCATGGTAAAGTTATGACATATTGTTACTGTAGCACAATTCTTTTTAATACTTTTTATCTTTACCTATTTAATTTATTTATTTTTGATGTGTTATACTGCACTATGTTCTCTTGATTTTTTTTTATTTATTTATTTATTTTTTTATAAGCTAATGTACATTGCTGCTTGTAGTAGGAGAGTTTAAAAAAAAAAAAAAAAAAAAAAAGGAGAAATATTGGAATAAGGTTAGGATATTACTATAATAACAATAATTACATGCATGTACAATTGCTTTTTTTTTTTTTTTTTTTTTTATGCCTTGGAAAGGATGTCTACAGAAACATATAATTATGTAGCAGTATAGGCAGCTACATTAATATATATATGTATATCCTTATAAAACATAAATATATAATAACCTACATACGCCAATTAGACTTAAAACAGAATAATAAGGTTCTTATTTATTTTATTTTATTTTTTTTCACATGTTCTTAAACATATAAGTATGTATATAAATATATACATTTCTTACAATCGCATTGGCATTAAATTTTTTTTTTATTTTTTAAGCTTTGCTCAAACTTTCCAAACAATTTCTACATTTTTTATATATGTATATGCTTTTAACTTAGTGTTAGTAGTATTACTTTTATTATGAGAAATGCTATAGAACACACATGTGTATTAACATGAACAACAACTACTAAGTTTACTTTACTTTCCTTATATAGACTTACTTATTTTTACAAATAAACATGGCTTATA
The DNA here is from genome assembly GCA_902459845.2 of Hepatocystis sp. ex Piliocolobus tephrosceles. Taxonomy (NCBI): domain Eukaryota; phylum Apicomplexa; class Aconoidasida; order Haemosporida; family Plasmodiidae; genus Hepatocystis; species Hepatocystis sp. ex Piliocolobus tephrosceles. Next base: position 36,404 of record CABPSV020000032.1, read on the forward strand.
TCCACCTACATATTATATATATATATATAACATATATATATGTATATATATTTTTTTTACACATTTTTATATGCACTATTTTTTTTTTTTTTTTTTTCTATTAAATATGTTACATTTTGCTAAATTAGTTACAACCTATGTTATAATACGAGCAACATTATAGGGCCTTTTTTTCTTCTCGTTTGTTTCTCATTTTTTTTTTTTCTTTTTTTTTTTTTTTTTTTTTTTTTTTTTTTTTTTTTTTTTTTTTTTTTTTTTTTTTTTTTCTTTTTTTTTTTTTTCTTTTTTTTTTTTCCAAGTTGAACAAAACACTGCACGTAATTTTTTACACAAATTTGTAAAAAAATTTTAAATATAAATAAAATAAATTAAGAATGAGATAACATAGGTTTCATTAAATAAAAACATTATCAATATTTTTTTTTTTTTTTTTTTTCATATTTTTTCGTTTGTTTATTAATTTTTTTTATTTTATTTATTTCATTTGTTCATTATTTTTTTTTATTTTACTTATTTTGTTTGTTTTACTTATTTTGTTTGTTTTACTTATTTTGTTTGTTTTACTTATTTTGTTTATTTTACTTACTTTGCGTGTTGTATCTATCCTTTTTGTTATATTTTTTCACTTACATTTTCGTTCATTTTCCTAGTGTTAACTCTTGCATACGTAGGTATATAATTAATTAATACAAACAACTAAAAAATTTATTTCAAATTATAATTTTTTTTAAAAAAAAAAAAAAATATAAATAAAAATAGTAAATGATCAGACGAACAAAACCTATGTAAAGGGTAACGCGTGTACATACAACATAAATTTATATATGACCTTGCATGTATAAACACACACATCTTTTACATCCAGCATATAAGCTTGTAAACTTTTTTACATACTATTAATATCTTTACCTATCTACATGTTTAAAAAAAAATATACATATATATTCCCATTTCATATAATCCCAATTTTTCTTTCTTTCTTCATTTATTTATTTTATTTTATTTTATTATTATTATTTTTTTTTTTTTTTTTCAATAAAGCAGTGTTACTTTTTGATTTTATTACAACACTAAAATGAATGAAATTTTTCAAAAAACAAGAATCGTTTTTTCTCCCTTTCGTAGAAAATTTTCAACTAAAAAAGAGTAAAAAAAAAAAAAAAAAAAAAACATATATATATAAATATATATATGTATATAAATATATATATGTATATAAATATATATATGTATATACATATAAAAAAAAAAATGTAATTTTTAAGTTTGTTTTATTGCTTACTTGTGTAACATACCTTTTTATGTGACTTGTTATGTGACATTTTTTTTTTTTTTTTTTTTTTTTTTTTTTTTTTTTTGGCAGCTACGATGTTGTTGTAATAGGAGGTGGTCCAGGTGGATACGTTTGTAGTATTCGTTGTGGTCAGCATAAATTAAAAGTTTTAAATGTAAATGATGATATAAAATTAGGTGGTACTTGCTTAAATAGAGGATGTATACCTTCCAAATCATTATTACACATAGCGCATAATTATTACGAATCAAAATATAAATTTAAAGATAGTGGAATATTAATTGATGATATAAAACTTGACGTTGAACAAATACATAAACATAAAAACAAATGTATGAACAGTTTAGCTGATGGTATATCTTATTTATATAAAAAAAATAATGTAAATTATATGAAAGGACATGGTAGTATTTTAGATGAACATACAGTTTTAGTAAAATCAAATAATGAAGAAAAAAAAGTAACAGCCGAACGTATTGTTATAGCTACAGGATCTAAACCAATTGAAATGCCATTAAAATTTGTTAAACTAAATGATGAAAGTGTAACTGATAATTCTAAATTGTTAGAAACTATTCAAAATGGTAACGATATACTTGAATATGACCATGAAATAATTCAAACATCAGATGATATTGTTTACTTTAAAAAAATCCCTAAATGTATGACTGTTATTGGAGGTGGTGTTATAGGATTAGAAATAGGAACTGTTTTTGCAAAATTTGGAACAAATGTAACTATATATGAGTATAACAATCGATTGTGTAGTTTTCTTGATGAAGATGTAAGTAAAGTATTACATAAAATGTTAGAAAAAAAAAAATTAAATTTTGAATTTAACACATCCATTATAGGAGGTAGTATAGAAAATAATGCAGCTATTTTATATACAAAAAATAGTAAAACAAATGAAATTAAAAAAATACAATCAGATGTTGTTCTTGTATGTGTTGGAAGGAAAGCTAATTTAATTGATTTTAACTTAGATAATGTAAAAATACAAATAAATAACAAACAAAAGATACAAGTAGATGAATATTTTAATGTTATAGAACAACCAACTATTAAAGCTATTGGAGATGTTATTGATGGACCAATGCTTGCTCATAAAGCTGAAGAAGAGGGTTATGTAGTAGCAAATATGTTATTTGATGAACTAAATAATAGTAGTAATAGTGAAAAAAAAAAAAAAAAAAAAAAACATATAAATTATGATCTAGTACCTAGTGTTATTTATACACATCCAGAAGTAGCATCTGTTGGTTATAATGAACAAAAATGTAAAGAATTAAATTTAAAATTTAAAGCAGTTACATTCCCATTTGCTGCAAATAGTAGAGCTAGAGCAATAGATGATTATGAAGGTTTAATTAAATTACTTGTTGAAAAAGAATCGAATAAGTTACTAGGTGCTCAAATTATTGGAAATTCCGCAAGTGACTTAATACACCTACTTTCTGTATATATAGCCAATAAAGGAACAACCAAAAATCTGAGTAAACTTATTTTCGCGCATCCAACTTTTTCAGAAGTAATCAAAGAGGCTGCATTACAATCGTTTGACAAAGCTATACATATGTGAGTGCTTATACATGGTTGCATATACATGGTTGAATATACATGGTTGCATATATATGGTTGCATATACATCATTGCTTATATATTTTTTTTTATCTTTTTGTAACTACGGACGAGGAGAACATGTTTTATTGCATTGCTTAAAATAAAAAAATATATATATATATATATATATATATATATATATATATATGTAAACCGAATTACAATTGTTTGGTGAATTTTTTTTTTTTTTTTTTTTGCAAAAAAACGAAACACTTGAATATATATAAATATACTTATGGATGTTTACATAAGTTTCACCTTTTTGTTTGTTAATTTTGCATTCTTGGGTATGTTTTATTTATTTATTTCTTTTTTTCACTTCTTCATATTTATTTGTCCATCCATCCATTTGTTCATTCAATTGTTTATTTGTTAATTTGTTTAATTGTTTAATTGTTTAATTGTTTAATTTTTTATTTGTTTATTTGTTTACTTGTTTACTTATTTTAACTATGAATAAAATTATTCGAGTAATTATGTTTGCTTAAAAGAGAGGCCTTCTTTTTTTTTTTCTTATGTACATAAAAAATATATAAAATTACAAACACGAACAAAATAAAATAAAATAAAATAAATGCGGATACATACAAATCGTTGCTTATATAACGTATCATGTTATATGAAGTCTAAACAATACTATTTCGACTCTACATGCGAAATAAGCAAATGATTTTTTTTTTTTTTTTTCTTCTTCTTAAAGCAAATATAAGTCAACACAGTCGATAAAAAAAATGAAAAAATAAGATTAAAATAATTAAAAATAGAACAAAAAGATATCATATGACGAGATATCAAAAATATACAAGTCAAAGTATAAATAAAAATTTGGGTAATAAAGAAAAATTGTTTGATCGGATGTGTATATCTGTTCATATATGTTTTATAGACTTTTTATATCTGTAAAAAAAAAAAAAAAAAAAAAAAAAAAATTATTTGTTATATGACATTGTAACACAAATAATGAAGCTTCATTTTATATCTATAGCATTTAATCAAATATCTTAAATAATTGAATAAATTATTCAATGTTTGTTTTATTTTACTAAAATACGGAAAGAAAACAAGAAAAGGGAAGAGCAAATTAACAGATTAAAAAAAAGAGCAAGTTACTAAGTTATAAAAAAAAAATAATAATAATAATAATAATAATAATAATAATAAATAAAAACAGTGAGTGTATTGAATAACGAACAACATTCATTTAACAATACATATATACATATATATAACATGTTCACGTGTTTAACATTATTATCTTAATCATTTTGAATTATATTTTTATGTATTATATTTGTTTATTTTTTTTAATAAATAAAAAAATACAATAATAGTAACTTGTTATTAAAAAGTTTTTTTTTTTTTTTTTTTTTTTTTTTTTTAAGATATTTGGCTTAATAATTTATTATTAATTTTTAAAAAGTTGTTTTTGTTTAAGTTAGTTATTTGGTTTAATAATAATTTGTTTGTATACTATACTATTACGTTATTGTCTTCGTACACATATATATATATATATATCTGCATACTCGAACTTAATTTCCGATATATCCGGTTAAAATAACCACTTGAGAGATAAAAAAAAAAAAAAAAAAAAAAAAAAAAAAAAAAAAAAAAAAAAAAATGAGCGTTAAATTAAGAGTAATCGATGATGTTGCTTTAGAGAAATTATCGAAAGAATCAAAGGTTTGTATTATAATAAGCGATTTAGTATATGATGTTACTCCATTTATTGACCACCCAGGAGGTTATGACGTATTTAAAGACTACCAAGGTAACATAATAATAAATTTATAATTATATATATTAACTTATAAATGGATAAATGTTAGCTCATTTTTAACATTATTATATTTCATTACTTTCACTATTACTATTACTCTTGTTTTACTATTACTATTACTATTATTTTACTATTATTTTACCATTATTTTACTATTATTTTTTATTATTGTTTTACTATTATTTTTTATTATTGTTTTACTATTATTTTACTATTATTATTTTACTATTATTTTACTATTATTTTACTATTACCATTACTATTATTTTTTATTATTGTTTTACCATTATTTTACTATTATTTTTTATTATTATTTTGCTATTATTTTACTATTATTTTACTATTATTTTACTATTATTTTACTATTATTTTACTATTATTTTACTATTATTTTACCATTATTTTACTATTATTTTACTATTATTTTACTATTATTATTTTACCATTATTTTACCATTATTTTACTATTATTTTACCATTATTTTACTATTATTTTACCATTATTTTACTATTATTTTACTATTATTTTACTATTATTTTACTATTATTTTACTATTATTTTTTATTTTTGTTAGGAAAAGATGCAACTGAAGGATTCAACGAAATTGGTCATTCAATTAATGCCCAACAAATGATGCGAAAATATTTAATTGGAATAAAAAAAGATACAAAAGAGTATAAAAAATATGTTAATACAGAAATAGTTGAAAATGATATAAAATATATTAATTATTATGAAGAAGAACTTGAAGAAACAAACTACAGAAGTGATGATAATAATAAAAATGATGAAAAAAATAATTTAAATAAATATGAATATTTAGAAAATTCAAAGCAATTACCTGACTCTAATAAAGTAAGAATCGTCTATACATAATAAATCAAATAAACTATTTTTTTGTTTTATATTTATCATCTTGGTATGTACCAGTAAGACCATGGTCTTGTTTCATATGTATAACTTTTTTATTCATTCATTTATTTATTTATTTATACATTTATTTATTCATTCATTTATTTATTTAACGAATAAAATTAAAAAAACAAAGTTGTAGAAAAATAGTTTTTTTTAAAAAAAAAAAAAAAACTATTGTATACATACATGTATACACACATGCATACATTTCTGTTTTTATGTTTATCCACAAATCAACAAAAAAAAAAAAAAAAAAAAAAAAATGCACAGATGATTTTAAAAAAGTTATTTAATTGTTGTAAACTATTTTACTATACCATAAGTTTTAAATAATTTACTCGTTTATCCCTATCATTTGTTAGTTCATACATTTTTTAATTTTATTATTATTATTTTTTAATTTTATTATTATTATTATTATTATTATTATTATTATTATTATTATTATTATTATT